>VUQS01031064.1:0-11189 GCA_015108495.1 Heterochromis multidens | reverse complement strand
CAGAGTACAGATTTAAAAAAAAAAAAAAATCACAACATTATACAGTAAGCAACAACTGACTCATCTTCCATGTTCATTACTGTAGCCCTCTGTCTTTAAAGCTGTACCTTAAAAGGTTTTTATTCAGTTCAGCCTTCCCCATTCACTGGAGTGTTAAAGTGCAATATAGCAATAAAGAAAGGTTAACACAATCAGAAAGAGCCACACAGATCAAAAAGGAATAGCACACCCTGGTTAAACTACCAGTAATAAAACAATGCTGGATAAGGCTTTATTTTACAAGTCAAATACGTCATAAGAATTTTTTTTTCTTTGGAAGGAAAAAATGCTTTGCAAACAATTATTGGGAAAATAGAGTTTTAATGATACATTCATTTCAATTAATAACTGCAGGTAAGTGCAGAGAAAATCTGACTACAAGCAAACACACAACTAAGCTAAATACTATTTATATTACATGCAATATTAATGAAATGTTTATGTAAAATATGTAAGTTGGTCATTCAGTGCAGTTTACACAATATTTAGTTTTTGATTTTTAACATGTGGTGGAAACCAAAGAAAATGTCTCTTTAAGGCAGGATAACTAATTTCTATTGATCAATGACCACTGTCCTATCACATAAACTAATCAAAGAAAAGGAAAATTAAATTTAACAAACATTCACTTGTTTTCTTAGTATTTAATTAATATTTACTTGAGTTTAAGAGGAGCTTCATATTTTCCCAAAAATTGGCTGCAATTACATATTTCTTTCCAGAAAGCATGTTGGAAATTATTAAAACATGATGATAGTGTTAAACAATGTTGCAGTTACAATTAGGGACACCAATTTTGTTTTCTTCACTGGTACATTAAATGTCATTAAATGAAGTACACTCACATATCTTGGGTCTTTAAAACTCTTTCAGTTCCATTTATTTCTAAGAGAAAATTGAGAGACTTTCATCACACAGTTTAATTTACTCTGTAACAAAAGGGCCTTAAACTGTGGAAAACCTTTTTTTTTTTTTTTTTAAATTTGGCAACACAACCAAAGCCCAGCCATGTAGCACTGCAAATAAATGCATTTACTTTACTTTGCCACTATACAAACCAAGAAAGCCATCATATGGAAGTGTTAGAGA
Organism: Heterochromis multidens; assembly: GCA_015108495.1. Lineage (NCBI taxonomy): Eukaryota > Metazoa > Chordata > Actinopteri > Cichliformes > Cichlidae > Heterochromis > Heterochromis multidens. The sequence continues at coordinate 10,061 of VUQS01031064.1, read as the reverse complement.
CAAGATGACAGAAAGAAAAACCACAAGTTTAAAATAAAAGAGGGTATGATCTATATGAGGAAAACAACAGATATTTATGGGTATTCCTTTATATTGTGCTGTCTGATTATCAGCATGAGCTCATGTAACATGCAGAGGTTTAAAGGTCCCAGTTAGGTAGGCTGAGACTCAAGCTCCTATGTCTATACTATGAATCAGATTCTTGTTAACTTTCATGTCCTCAACACAAAAGAAATGCAGTCAGTCAGGTGATTAAAAAGTCTGATTTACCTCTATTATATAAGTGCTTATAAAAATGGAAATTTGTGCAATCTTCCAATTAAATGAGGGAATGTAAAAACTGTCCAGCTTCCACCTGCAGGTAGTACATCAGACTCAACCATAACATTTTAGCTTTTTACTTTGTGGACTAGTATTACTAGAACGTAGTGTTTATAGCTATCAAATAAAGAATTACAATGTAAACCTCTTTATACCAAGTATTTCTGAAACTCAAATGTTTGCACATACACTTAATGACTGACCAAAACAAGAGGGAGTTTGATCATTTGCCTTACACAATGGAGTCGGCTGCAGGACCTATTGGAAAAAATGACTAAAGAGAGAACCACCAGTTAAAGCCTGGTGGCTCCAGTGACTAAATTGGTGGGTTTGTGCTTCTTCAGTGTGCATTTCTGCAGGAATGTGAGAGGAAATGGACCCAAATGAGCTTTAAATTCGGCTAGTCGTACTATTAAATGAGACCTTGCTTAAAAAGCAGTTAGTGAATGACTGACAGTACAATAAACATGAATTTAAAAAAACCAAAACAATAAAAACTAGAAGATTCATTTCCACCACAAAATGTAACGTGCATTAACAGTCAGCTTCAACACTGGAGCCCATGCTGAGTTAGCTACATTCTTTTTTCAAAAACAGAGAAAAAAAAAAACACTTTTTAGAGTTTTGTTGAATTTGGGTTAAGGAAAACGAGTTTATGGATGAAAATGCTAATTTAAAAATAATTTGATAATTTTGACCACTTGGTGACAGCAGAATCAAGTAAACACAACACTGTAAACGTCACCCTCTTTTAACTCTATTTTTGGTCTTTACCTGCTCCTGACAGAATAATTGTTTGTCTCGTTTGTTTGGCTCAGGGCAGGTAGTCTAGACTTGGTAGAGATTTTCTGAACACAAATGATGCTCTGAGAGCAGTAAGAGCAAATCAACAGTAAGACAATGAGCTGAAGCCATAGCTTGTATATAAATGATGGACACAGCTGCTATGACATCACCCATTGGTTTGAGTCCTGTTTTGGAGCCTCAGGCTGAGCATTTTGGCAGTCATGGTCAGAAATAAAGAAAGGAGAAAAAGGAAAGGAGCTGACTGACAACTCAGGGATGCTGCACACTCACTTATCCACATCCTAAAACATACCCTTTAACCTAAATCCATCCATCCATCCATTCTCTTCCGCTTATCCAATTCAGGGTCGCGGGGGGGCTGGAGCCTATCCCAGCTGCCATCGGGCGAGAGGCAGGGTACACCCTGGGCAGGTCGCCAGTCTGTCGCAGGGCTTAACCTAAATCTTTATTGTTTATTTTGCTCTTTAATAGAGCCATAATTTACAAAATGACCATCATGTTGTATTCACTAAAACTTAAATCTAGCGATCAAGACCAAAACACAGATTAAGTAAGAAGTAGGGGTCATTTTCTCATATACTTCTAAACATTCAGACCTTTTCATTGACTCCTGCTGGCCATTATAAAGAATGCAGGTTTCTTCACTTTTTAGAAATGGGGGTCACGTCCATCTTTTATATACAGACTTTGGCTGAAACTCGTAAAGCTTCGAAAAACTGAAGAGTGTAACAGGTTAGGTGATATTTCTTCTCTGTAGGGTCATCACTATAACAACACATTTGTTGCTAATATAAAAGAATCAGTTATAGCTGCTATAATTTAGTATGTGTTCACTGGTTTTAAAAAGCACTGAAGCTATGTTTTACCTCTAATGTTTAAGTTGTCACGTGATTTTGCAATCAAAGTATTTATGTGTGATGCGTCAGAAGTTGTTAAGTTCTCTGACAAAAGAAAAAAAATCTTTAGTTATATTAAATTCAGAAATTACAGCATACTTGTGTATGTGCTTTCAAACTGTAGTAGGAGAGCTGTCTTATTTAACGCACTCCTTTCCAAATACTGGCTGTGATGCAAGCTTACTTCTTTGTATTTTTTGCAGATCTGTGCTAAAACACCTGTGAGAAAGGTACATCAATGCTGTTTGTCAAAACTAGCCAGTTTACTGTAAACGCACTCCAAGACTGTAAATGTTTCCATGCTGATAACTGTTCATGCCAGGATTAAAAAAAAAAAAAAAAAATGCTCAGGGCAGAGAATTCCTTGAATGAACCCGAGCCCTGCCTCTTTCATTACTCAACATAGTCCTTTCAACTGACATAAATCCATAAATCGTTGCCCTTATGTTACTTATTACGTTGGTAATCATAAAAAGATTTAGTGTAATTCCAGCCTGTCAGCCAAGGCAATTAACGATAATGAAAAATAAGAATATTTAATATACAAGAGACAAGCTTGGCACAAAGACTTGTTGACATATTTATATTGGCTGGTTTGTGTAGGTTTGTATAGGGAAGTGTACACAGTGCCAGAAATTGGTAATGACAACTGCCATAGCTACAGCTACAGCTGTGTTTAGCAGCAGTGAGAACATGATCCCTTACTTCACGTGTTGTGAATAATTAGCAGCAGTTTTAGCAGGGCAGTGGGTGACATCACTTCAAACTGCTTAGGACAAGCTATGATTGTCAAATGTGAGGACAGAAACATCTAGCTTGTGTTTGCTTATTTTCTCTCCATGACAGGAATATTCAGTCGGTAAAATAGAAGTTTAAAAACTAAGATCCACAAAATAGTAACAAAAACAATTACACTTAGAAATCCTGAAATTACAGCTCGTGTGCTTTCATATTCCAAATTCCTAATGTCGTGTGACCACAATAAAACTAACTTTCAAGTTTGAAGGTGAAGGACTGCTGGTGGGAATTCACACCAACTGTTGCAGAATCAGAAGAAAACCACTCAGGTGCTCTCTATATGCGCTATGCAGGTGTACGCCACATCAGTACAACTTCTGGATTTGTTGGCAGTGATCTTGTACCAAGAAGTCAAACAATCCCTGCACTTTTTTCTATTAATTAAAGCTGAAAAATGGTGTGGAGGAGGCCTTGCTGCTCCTTCGGCAGCATGTTTGTTTTGCCACGCTGAGGACAAACAAACGTTCTCCCTACTGTGAAGGCCTCAGACATCTCCACAGTTACTGTATGTGTATTTCAGATGCTAGGTTTAGAGATGTGAAAAGACTGAATTTACCAAAAGTTGGTCACCACATGGTGAGAGGTGTGACTAGCTGTCCTGGCATCATGAAACGAGCGAGCTAAATATCCATAGATGCATGGATGAATTTGTTTTTTAGTCAGTGAAGAAAGAAATTGGTATTTTGTGCTGCCATCGGCTGTATTGCTCATTTTCCCCATCTTCAGTCAGGTCACTTCTTCACTGGATAATCTCTGGGGGTCCCCTGATCACTCAGCCCTGCTATCGCCTTCCTTGTCCTGTGATTTTTGTGCTATTTGTCTCAGCTCTGATTGGCTCTAGACTTGGTGGCTCCACATTCCTGCTCAGTGGACAGGTCTGCTTCGGACATGCCTACGTCCATGCCCATGATGATCGAAGTGTCTGAATCACTGCTTAGTGGAGGTTGGTGTTCACCTGAGGGACAAGAGAGGGCATTAATACATTAATTGACAGGTCACTGTGTATGCAGTTGAACCCCCTACCTCTAAAGAAGGGCAATATTGTGCAGTTGAGTCTTTTACAGAATCTTTAATACTTTTGGTTAATGTCATCATCACTTAAACCTGTAATAACTGAATTTTTTGACTACTTAGAGGCAGCAGAAGCACTTTTGAATTAATATAGAAAGGTTGCAGTCCATAAGCAACATTACTATTTGGAGTTTTGTTTTGGGTATCTGATAAATGTAAGTCTAATATTTAATCCCATTTAGCACTTTTCCAAAAGAGACTAAAATCTGCAGCTCTTCAGCTGCTAAACAATATGCTACAGTTGTAGCTAGTTCATTAATTATGTCAGCTGGAAATGTAATTTTCCAGCAAGAAATGTAAGTTTTAGATTACTCCTTCAGTTTTGTCACACTGTTGTCACATTGCTCTGTCATGGCATAAGGGAGCCATCTGTTCAGTAACAACTTTGTTCTGCAGCATGACAAACGTACAACCTGAGACAAGAAATCGAGATTCATTAGACCAGGCAATGTTTTTCCAACTTCTACTGTCCAATTTTGGTGAACTTGTGCAAATTGTAACCTCAGGTTCCTGCTCTTAGTTGACAGGAGTTGACTGCTGCTGTAGCCCATCTGCTTCAAAGTTCAATGCTCTTCTACATACATTGGTTGAGTGGTAATTTGAGTTACTGTTACTTCCTATCAGTTTAAGGCAGTCTGGCCATTCTCCTCTGACCTCTGACATCAACATGGCACTTTCACCCAGAGAACTGCTTCTCACTGGATATTTTCTCTTTTTTTCAGACCTTTCTCTGTAAAACCTAGAGATGGTTGTGTGGGAAAATCCCAGTAGGTCAGCAGCTTCTGAAACACTCAGACCAGCTCATCCGGCGCCAACAACTATACAATGATGCCACATTCAAAGTTACTTAAATCACCTTTCTTCCCTATTCTGATGATCAGTTTGAACTTCAGCAGGTCCTCTTGACCATGTCTACATGTCTAAATGCATCGTGTTGCTGCCATGTGATTGGCTGATGAGATATTTGCATTAATAAACAGAAGAAGAGTGTCAAGTTCCCAAAGAGGTCTGAGCAACCTTCCTACCACCTACCTTGAAAAACTGTGTGCAAGTTTACAGAAGAGAACTGGTGTGTTGCTCACAAATGTTTTATTATTACATTTCTTCAGCTGAACAACAGGGAGGCTTTTGATTTACCTTTAGTGCATTAAAGAACACAATTTAGCTGGGTTAAAAGAAAAATCTGAATTTATTCAAGCATGTTTTGATAAAACACATGCTCATGGAGGTGTGTAAAGTTAATGAAAGAGAGTTATTAGTTGCTGCAGTTTTTCCTACAGTCAGTTTTTGTCATGAAACTACAACTTCAGTGTTGTTGTTTGAAGCTAATCAGTTCTCTGTGTGTCTATCTCTGCTGCACCTCAATATAAAGGTTTCAGAAAAAAAAACAGGGAATTTTTTTTGTGTTCCAAAGTATGCTTCAGTGCTTATGTGATGGTCGAATGGCATCTGTGTCAGGTATGTGAATGTGAAAAAGTAGATTAAAAACTCTACCTCAACCTCTTGTTTCATTTAAAAACAGAAACAGACTGTGGATCTCTTTTAGAGGAACAATTACAGCGACTAACAATGTTTTCACTCTTCATATGAGCATGTGAGCATTATATTAATATAGAAGTCCTGAAGTCCAAAAATTTGGGCCTTTTTACCCACACTAAATGGCTGACTGGAAAGAGTGATAGCTACAGTACTAATTATGACAGCATTCATTCCTCAGGGTAAAGAGCAACATGATTGGGACTTCATCACTGCCAGCCTGCAGATCAACTGCTTGTCAGTGGCATTGTCTCATTGCTCACTGGTGCATTGGCTGCAATATACAAATTATTACATCTAATTTACATTCATTACACTCGAGTAAGATCTGTGCCGCCGGCGAACTGATCTACTACCTGTCGAGTAACTTCTTACATGCAAGTAAACGCTAGTGTTTTGTCATAAACTTAAATCAGGTTTATGATACTACATATTGTATCATGTAGGAAAAATTCTGAAACACTAATAGATTTAATATCATGTAATGAAACAATAACACAATGTCTTCTTTGTTTATCCCTCCATCTAACAACTGCAGTGTAAGTGTTAAAACTCTCCACTCCCTGTTCTGGTAAAATGTGGAATGCTTTGGCTTCAGAGGCGATGTTTGGAAAAACACATAAGCGCTTCTGCATGAACTCACACCCATAAACACACCCTGCAAAGTGCTAATAGCTTGCAGTTATTAGGTAAGACTGCAGCCCTTAGGTGATTACATAAGTTGCAGAGATGTAATGAACTAAAGGTTTAGGTGGGTTAGCTTGTGACTTTCTTGAGTTTTTCACTTGTATTGTGCAGGAGGATCTGAACTGGAAAACGGTGACCAAGTGGTTGATGACCCGTTTTATACTTCACTTTAAACACAGTCATACCTGGAGTGACAGAAAACATCAGCTGTTGGAAAACAGATTTTTTCAACTGTGCCAAAGTAAGCGTGAATTGGCAATGAATTCTCCCAGTTCTCCAGTTTAAAATATCTCTGCATGGAGGAAGTACTCAGACATCAATACTTTAGTAAAACACCAAAACTAAAATAAAAAGTACTCCATTAAAATCTAAATCTGAAGGGTTCAAAAGAGGAAAAATGTGTTCCACTTGTGAAACAATATATTGTATTAATGTGTTGTAATGTAAAATCCTAAGCTGAAGAATAACTAATATAGCTAAAGTATGTGCAATAATGATATGGGGCATATTAAGCTAAAATAAGAAAAAAATAAGAAAAGAACAATTACTTGAAAACTACTTAAGTATAAATCCAATTCCAAAAAAGTTGGGACACTGTGTAAAATGTAAATAAAAACAGAATTCAGTGATTTGTAAATCTCATAAACCCAAATGTTATTCATAATAGAACACAGAAAATATATCAAATATATCAAATGAGAAAATGTAAAATTTTGAAGGAAAAAATAAGGTCATGTTGAATTTGATGGTGGCAACACATGTCATAATAGTTGGGACATGTTTACCACCATGTAGCGTCCCCTCTTCTTTTAACAACAGTCTTGTCGTCTGGATGGGAGCATATATTACTTTAAAACTTGTATATACCTTTCAACATTGATGGTGCCTTTCCATATGTGCAAGCTGCCAATTCCATAGGCATTAATGCACCCCCATATCATCAATGATGCAGGCTTTGAAACTTAGCGCTAATAACAAGCTGGATGGTCCCTCTCCTCTTTAGTTTGGAGGATATGGTGTCCATGTTTTCCAAAAAGAATTTCAAATTCTGATTCATCTGACCACAAAAAGGTTTTCTACTTTGCGTCAGTCCATTTTAAATGAACTTTGGCCCAGAGAAGACAATGGTGTTTTTGGATCATGTTCACATATGGCTTCCTCTTTGCATGATAGAGTTTTAACCTGTGTTTGTGGATGGCAAAGTGAACTGTGTTCATACAGTCTTTTCTGGAAGTGTTCAGGGCCCGAAGAGGGCACCCGATAATGGCATAATGCCTATGGGCATCCAATCTTGATTTTGGGCCTTGTCCCTTGCGCACAGAGATTTCTCCAGATTTTCAGAATCCTTTGATGATATTATTTACTGCAGATGATGAAATTTTCAAAGTCTTCACAGTTTTACATTGAGGAACATCATTCTGAAATTGTTTCACAATTTGTAGATGCAGTTTTTTGCAGGTTGGTGAACCTCTTCCCAAAAAGATGCTCTTTTTATACCCAGTCATGTTACTGATCTGTTGCCAGTTAACCTAATTAATTAAAATGTTGCTCTAGCTGTTTTTTTTAAGTACCACTTACTTTTCTAGCCTTTTGTTGCCCACATCCCAACTTTTTTTAAGATACGTTGCTGCCATCTAATTCAAAATAAGCTAATATTTTTCTTTAAAATGGTACATTTTCTCTCATATTTGATATGTTTTCTATATTCTATTGTGACTAAAATACAGGTATATGAGATTTGCAAATCATTGCATTTTGTTTTTATTTACATTTTACTCAGCGACCTAACTTGTTCGGAATTGGGTTTGTACTGTCCACCACTGTTACAGACGGCTGTTAGTTTATTGAGTGCACAATAAATGTCTGTACGCACTGCTGGCATAGATATGGCTCTCCCCTGCCTGAAGTGCTGACTCTGCCTCAGGATGGAGTGGCAGCAGGTCTATTCCTCTTCCTGCTGAATCCAACACTACCGAGCTCTCGTTAACTGTGATTTCACTCGCTCCACTAATGGGGTTGGTGGGTGGACCCCCGACAGACATCTCGTAGTCTGGTGGAACCTCATCTGAGCAGTCTGCGCTGAACTGGAACATATCAAAGACATCCTAATGTGTACCATGCATCTTGATCACTTTTTAAGCTTTATTTAAGGTTTGATTATCATTATTAGTTAATTAGTTACATTATCACTTTTATCATCATCGAGTGATAAATCAAAAGAACTCACTGGGATTCCCAGGGCTTTGAGGATGTTCATTTTGCACATGGGACATGTTCGATGGTCTTGGAGCCACGGGTCTACACAGTGCTTATGGAAGAAATGTCTGACCAAACAAGACAGCAGTACATAAATATATATTTTCAAAACAAACAGCCATTGTGTATATGTTGATGAATACAATGCATTTGCTTTTTTTTCACAGTTTTGTGTAAACAAAAAAAAAAATGCAAACATGTACAGTATAAATAAAGATTACCTGCACGGTAATATCCTCACAACATCATTAGGCTTATAACCTTCAATACAAACTGCACAGTTGTCAAACTCTGACTCTGTTTCCTTAAACAAGACAGAAATTAAGAGACCAATAAATTATTAAAAAAATTATAATTAAGGTCTGATTCAAGTCATGTAATTCAAACATGAATAAGATTTTTGTTAATGTAATAACAAAAACAAAATGAATAATTATAATCTTATAATGAGCACTTTTGGGAACCTCAGTTACCTTGTCTCCCCTCTTAATGGTCCGTAGTTGAAGCTTACTCATGGCCTTTTTGGCAGCATCTCCCAAACGCCTCTGTATGAAAAAGAAACAGATAAAAAAAATGTGCTTTATTAATAACATTGCTGGTAGACAACAGCAGACAAATGAATGCTTAAAAAAATAAATCAGCACTAGGTATTTCACTGGTCTGGTAATACACAGTAGCCTTGGTAAATGGTGTGTGTTGGCTTAAAATGATAAAAAGCTGAAAAAGTTTCATCTTTTCTTGATGAAATTATATAAGATCAACCATCACGTGTTGTTCCTCAGTCAAAAGTGACACTTCCATCTTCCTCCACTCAAACTGAAGAAGGCATTGTCACTTAAAGTGCCAGTAACTAACTAACAGTAACAGTAGCTATCAGTACTGAATCATAAACCAGTAAAGCACAATGACTATGTATGAGTGCTTAAATAAATCTGAGATATAAATGTAGACCAAGCTGTTACTAAAAACACAATATGACTTTAAAGAGAAAAAAAATCAGGTAATTAGATAATTCCTTTTTAGAGATATTGATTTATTTTAAACTAACTAGAATTACCCCTTCACTACTGTATGCCTGGACCTGCATTTGTGATACAGGAATGTACATGCACCGACCACTTTATTAGGTACACCAGTTCAATCAGCCATTCACATGACAGCAACTCAGTGCATTTAGGCATATAGACATGGTCAAGATGACCTGCTCAAGTTCAAATTGAGCACCAGAATGAGGAAGGAAGGTGATTTAAGTGACCCTGAATGTTGCAAAGTTGTTGGCGCTAGATGGGCGTGACTGAATATTTCAGAAACTGCTGACCTACTGGGATTTTCCCACACAACCATCTCTAGGGTTTACAGAGAATGGCCTGAAAAAGAGAAAATATCCAGTGAGTGGCAGTTCTCTGGGTGAAAATGCCTTGGTGATGTCAGAGGTCAGAGGAGAATGGCCAGACTGCTTTAAACTGATAGAAAGTAACAGTAACTCAAATTACCACTCATTACAACCAAACTATGCAGAAGAGCATCTCTAAACACACAACACGTTGAACCTTGAAGCAGATGGGCTACAGCAGTAGAACACCACGTACGGGATCACCAAAACTGGACAACAGAAGACAAAAAACATTGCATTCTCATTAATCGAGACTCATCAAACGTTGTCTGATGAGTCTTGATTTCTGCTGCAAC
>VUQS01031063.1:7197-19390 GCA_015108495.1 Heterochromis multidens | reverse complement strand
ACTTTTTTTTCTTTCTTTCCACAGCTGAAACAGCTCTGCTCTCTTTTGCTTGCTGGTCAGATGACGGGGCACATTTGCTGCATGCCTAACACTCATATTTGCTCTGTTTATTTGAGTCAGCCACTTAAAATGGGGCAAATAACCACATGTGAAGCTGCCTCAACTTATCTCCTCGTTATCGGGCCTCAGTCAACTTTTCTTTTTTATTCTGTCATCAAGTTTGATACATGAGTAGAAGTTCTGACCTAATCTCAAACAACTCTTGATGTATTATCCAGTCACACAGTTGAAATAAGCAAAATTCCTCTTTAAGGATCCCTGATGACAGGAGTAGAAAACAGATGCCTGCTGTTGTTTATTTCTTATTTCATTATGAAGTTAACATTGCTTGGTCCTGGTATTCTTGGCATGATGCAGGGTTCACTCCATGGTTAAATAGTGCACTGAGCTTGTGTTTGCAAGAGAGGGATAGACTACACCTAATGCATTGTTTCTCTGTGCTCCCATATTAGATTACAGAGCATGACTGGACACAACAATCAGGTTAGCTAAGGCAACTCAAGACCCAACCCATGTCCACTTATACAGCGTCTCTACCCACTCTCCTGACCCTGCAACTTTGATACCTTGTGACTGCACAACCCCTCTTTGTGTGTGAATAGCAATGGCAAGCCTCCAACTGCAACATTTCCCTATAGTCCGTTCCTTTTTGTTAAAATTTTAGACAGGAAACATCAAAAAGTAGCATCTCCCACAGTGTGTGGGGATTTTCCACTTTCTGGTGAAAGGCCCAGAGATGTTCTTGATAGAGCAGCACAGTGCTTGCCCCTGAAAAGAGTAAGTATAGGGTTGCTGATTGCTTTTAACTGACCAAAACCATTATCTCTTTCGTTGTGGAAAAGCCTCTCTGCTGGGGCTGCTGGAAGAGTAACAGTCTGCTCAACAAAAATACACACACAACTTCTTCAAGAGTGTAGATAACCGAACCGTGAATCTTGTTTTTCTACATAAGCAAAACTTTCCTATGACCTGAGAAACTGTGTGCCCTGGTGGGAGGACAACACTCTTTCGCTTTGGTTTGTATTCACAGGTTTTTTTTTTTTCTTTTTACAGGTTATGGTACATGATGTGCAGTACACTTTGTACGTGCTTGTTTTTTAAAAGGATATTTATAGGCGCTATAAAGCAGAAACATTCAATGTTACGACAAGACTGTAAATGATGAACACATTAAACAGAGTCATTGAGCAACTGTTGGTCACTCTAAACTTTATGACATACAGCGTTATTTTTGGAGACTTTGAGAAAAGTTACTTGAACTTTGTGCTGTATTTGGCCTGAAGAAGTAAAAGAATGATCTGTATGCACATTTCTTCCTCTCTTATCCATGTAATCACCTAATGACCCATCAGATTTATCTTGTGAGCTCATAGCAGGGTCACGACCCCCTGTTTAGGACAAAATATACAAGGAAATAGAAATTGAGGGCACAAATTGGGCGGGGTGGGATGGATCCTGCATGTGTGTCAATATGAGTCTTACTTTTTCCACTGGACTCCAATAAAAAGAGAAACACACCCAAACAAGCAAGTGAAGCTGGTCAAAAGTGGAACAGTTTATAAAATGGTTAAAAAAAAAAAAATTCTGTCCTTGATTCTGTCCAAACTGCCTAAAGGAGAAACATGGGGGCAAGTCTGACTCTCAGTTTCTCAGAACAGAAACAAGCTGAATGCTGGATGCTGAAATTCAATCTGCACACGCTCAGTAAAGATCTTTATCCAACCAAGCAGGATTATTTCACCTTAGCAGAAGCTTTAAACAGAAACAAATACTTTGAGGTATTTTTGGATACTGTTCTGGACATTTTTTAATTAAATTAAATTAAAAAGAGTGCCCTGTAATGTTTGTTCTGATACAGCAGCTCATTGATAAACATGTTTTTCTTTCTATAAAATGTCTGTTTTATGTGTTCAAATTGTTAGATGTTGACAGAAAGTGTTCGTATTATGTCAAAAACAGAGTTTTTTCTTTGTCATTTTGCCTGTATAGTGGATTTAAAGAGACCCACCCAAACCAAAGACCTGATACATGTATATCAGTAATTTGATAACTTTAGAACATACTTGTTTAGGCTATAGTGGATTAATATGACTTATTTTTTCAGCATTACAGCTGCTCCCAGGGACATGAAAATGACATGGCACCGTACTGACCATGCATGGCACTCAAAATATCCTGAATTAAAATCTTTGAAAGAATACTGCAAGACTAAAGATGGTGGTAAAAGCTAAACTTCCAGAGGAAAAAAAGCTTTTAAAAATTGTATTTGGGGAAAAGTCAGCTAACTTTTCAAGCATTTTTAAATCAGATGTGACTGATGATTGTATACATGCAGTTTTTACCACTCCCTGTAAACCTAGAGAGTTTCTGAAATACTCAGATCAGCCTGTCTGGCACCAACAACCATGCCACGTTCAAAGTCACTTAAATCACCTTTCTTCCCCATTCTGATGCTTGGTTTGGCCTTGAGCAGGTCATCTTGACCATGTCTACATGACTATATGCAGTGAGTTGTTGCCATTTGATTGGCTGATTAGATATTTGCGTTAATGAGCAGTTGAAAGGTGTACCTAACAAAGTGGCCATGAGTGTATATTAAAGTGATTATAATTTTGGGACAATGAAAAGCAGAAATTCTCAGGAGGTTTAAATATTGGAACGAAACTGGTATCACTTCCTACTGTTTGATCTCGTCTGATGGAGAACTGCAGTCAATAAACTGAAGCCTAAGTGGAAGAAAGAGTCTAGGGTTTCCATTTCAGATGATTGGTAACACAGACTGTAATTAGAAGAGAGATGAACTTTTCTTTCTGTATGACTTATTTGTGTAACATTGTGAGCAATTTACCTGTAAAAGATAAATACTTTTTAGGGATATTGCTTGCAGCCAGTAAGAAAGAGCTTGTAAATGGTTGAAAACTGAACCCCCAACTTGGATATTTTGTCAACTAACTACTATGTCAACCCCCAATTGACATAGTGAGTAATATCCAGGACATGGAGAGAATTGTGAATAAGAAATCCCTTATTTGCAAAGGGTCACCACCGCAGGTAGCATCGCATGCTGGATTTGACAATCCCAAAGGCGATTTGTCCCTCCTCCCAGGATCAAACCAGGGATCTTTCACTCATCAGGTGAATGCGTAAACCAGTACACTATGGAGTCACTCTAGTAATATAAAATACATTTAAACTGCTATGACAGGTATGTATACTGCCTCCTCTTCATCAGGACAGTCTGTCCTTTTGAATTTGAGCCAGTATTAGTTATAGTAACATAAAACAAACAAACTGATGCACCACCTTTCCACTGGCCTTTCAGCTGTAACTATGGTGACAAGAGCCCAACAAGACCTGCCCATGTATCGTCTTTCCACTCATGTAAATGACAAGCTCCAAAGAAGCCATCAAATAAAAGTTACAATGCAGTGATTTAACAATATTCAAACTTTATTGGTTTAACATTGTGAAACTAAAGGCAACACTAGGAAACAAGGCAAAAAAACCCAAAACAAAACAGAAGGTTTAAGAGGAAGTGGGAACAAAAAGGGCACAACATAAGAACAAAACATTTTAGGAGGCATTCTGGCACCTGCAAGTGTCTACATATGGCTGTGTGAGAGGAAAGCCAAAGCTCGTACCTACAAAACTGATGGCCTTTAACAAAACCACTAAAAGCAATAAAGCCACGAGAGAAAGGAGGAAAATTTAAAATAAAAAGCCTGTTACACATCTCTCTCTCTCTCTGAGCTGACCACTGATTGGAGAGCCCTCCACAACCAAGCAAGTTTGGATTTTGAATTTGAAATCCTACAAGACAGAAAGCAAGGTCATCCGATGCAGCAACTGCAAATTACAACCAAAGTGGAGTCACCATGTGACCATTTGCATTGTGGAGTGAAGTGTGACAATACAATGCTAGAGGATTGTGGCTGTGGTTGCGACTTTACTGGTGAGTTTTATTTCTATAGGCCAGTGAGAAGCTGTCCAGGCCACATCCAGGCTTTATTTAGTTGAAACCTACAGGATTCGCGTCACTAAAGCAGCATTTAAGCACCTTTGATTCTACTGTGAGACACTTAAATGCTGCTACAATGGCATCGTTTGAAAGAAAGGAGCATGGTCACCCCCCCCCCCCCGGACGGCTTATCACTGCTCTGTGGGTTTGATCACGTTGTTAAGGCTGATTGTGACATAAACAGACATTTAAGCAGAATACAACACAGAAAACCACTTCACAGGGGCCTGAAAGTGCTGAGTCCCATTGATATTTAATACGTGTGGCATATCATTTTGCAATACAACTACATATCTATAGATATATATATATATGGATATCAACTGAATAAGGCACTTTTCCTTAAAAAGGTGCAGGGACTGAGTAAGTATCTTGTAGAAGTTGCAGAGCCAACACAATGGACATCAGTTATCCATGGATATCAACATGTGATGCTGTGTTTGTAAGGAACGCAGCTACCACGCTGAACAGAGTTACACAGCAGCCCACTCAGCAGCTGTGAATAAACTCAAATGTTTCTCTTAATTTGGCCGAAGGGACTCCACGTGCAGAGAGTGAACAAAGGGGTGCAGCTAAGGCAAAAAACTCTGCAGCCTACCTGCCACACATGGGTCTTTGGGCTGTAGCCTAATGCCATCAGGTGACTGTAGGTTTTAAAGGCGTGTTAATGGTGAGCAGCAGAAAACGTGTAATCCCAAATCATATAAGGAAAAAAAATAAAAATAAAAATAAGAGGAAAAACATTTGCACTGAATTTCTTACAAAACAAGCTGATCATTCATCCATTATCTAGTAATATTTCAGGCGGAGTATTTATACAAGCATTGTTTTTTTGTTTGTTTTTTGGCTAAACCATGAAAACATTTACAAAGGCAAAGATACAAAACAAAGCTCGTCAGTGCAATGCTCAATTTCCATGCCTAAACTGAGGACTTTGGCTTAATGCACACCGATTCAAGGCATTCTTTCAACTAGCATATGGGCTAATCACAAATAATCAAGTGGTTTTAAGTGGACTGAGATCCCTAAGAGCATATGCAATGAAAGGAAAAAAAGGAAAAAAAAGAAAATCACAACTCCAAGCATCCAGCATGCACTAATCAGGGGAAGGGGAAAAAAGAAAGAAAAACGAAAGAAGGCATTTAAAAAAAAAAACAAAAAACATTCCCGACACAGACAAGCGACCGCAAGCAAAAAATGCTCAGAAAAACACTTCTTCATTTAGCCTTTCCTTAAGTAGAAACCTACAACATGAACAAACACAGGACGTGGCTATATACAGGAGGGATAACATGAAGAAAATAATCACAGTTAGCAGCGAGCTAATCAGAGGACTCGGCACCAGCTTTAAGCACAGCTACTGTTTCAACTTCATTCACAATCCTCTCACTTAACATGGCAGAAATCAGAGGTGCGACGCTCATTTGACAAAAAAAACAAAAAAACAAAAAACAAAAAAAAAAACACTCAAACACTCAAACATTTACCTAATTCCACTCTCTCTGATTCTCAAGTTTTTAAACACGACCAATATTATCGCCATTTCTTCATAAAAGGTGTACTCAGATTTATAACACCCATCTAAAATGTCCCCTCAGCTCACTGTTTGAGCTTGAAAACAAATTGTGAGCTGGGAGGAATTTTAGAGGGTAGATTAGATGCTAGAGTACCTTTAAGTAATTTCTACAAAGTCACCATTTAGGTAACTGTGGGTATCTGCTGTACTTACAGGGGGAAGAAAAAAAAAATAGTCTCGACTGATCCAGGCCCTTCAGTGATCACTATCTACTGTATTCACCGACAACAAAAGGCTCTTCAGTCCAGCTGGGATACGATGGTTCTCACCAATATCTGCACAGCGATACAGTCTTCGCTCTCATAAACTAACAACAACACTGATCCTCCTTCTCTTTAAGTCATACAGGACATTAAAGGCACTTCACTGCTCTCACTGTCCACATCAAGAAATGTGCCTGCCATTTAAAAAGAAAAAGAAAATCTTCCCCATTCTCCATTTTATACATTTAAACAAATATTCTACAATCATTCATTTTTGATCCTTTCAATTACTCCACAGAAAGGAAGGGCCAGCTCCACGTTGGCAACCCGAGCGAGTACAATTTGACGTCAGTTAAGATCAGAAAGTTGGGAGATTAATGGCTGTGAAATGAACTTGATACATGATTTATTGCACTGAGCTGCCCTGCTGACAGTTGGCGTTTTAACATCTTGTATTGGGATGGCGGGAATTCAGCAGGAGAAAACACACAGCACTCCTAAATGTTACTGAAGACACCCATGAATAAATAAGCCTGTTTTTGTTTTGTTTTTTTAGTCCCGACATCAGATGATTTGGCGCTGCTTTTATCCCTTTGTAAGTGTCCCCGTCTCTTTTACATCATCTATGAACACATATACATAATACAGCTGCGCAGAGGGGAGGAAACCACATATTAACAGGCCAAAAGCAAAACTGAATCATCAAAGTCGTCGTGTTAAAGAGTAGTCGTGAACTCAAACAGTGTTTCCAAATCAAGATGTGAATGCTTCCGCTTTGCAGCTGTACGACTCCCGAGCCGCTCTGTATACACGACTAATTCTTTTAACTCTTATATGGCGTATCTGATTGACGAAGGCATGAGAAGAAGGGCTGTAAATAACACAAGCTCCCCCTCCTTCTAGTGTTGCGGGGAATTAAGTCTTTGCAGAAATGAGTAACTGCATGATGGAGGTGGGAGTAGCTACCGGATGATGTAATCCATATGCTCAAGGCCTGAGGATCTGTTTGTCTGTTGATTTATCATGCATACAGGCAAGCGTGGGTGCCTTTATATAGACTACAACAGCAGCACTAATAGAGGCTAAAACCACAAGTGCCACAAAGATGAAAGATTAAAAAAAAATAATAATAATAAACCTGCTTGAAAACACTGTTTGAGACCACCCTGGTGAGTATGTGCTGATCGGGGAGCTTTCTCTGGAAGGATCTATTTGGCCAGGATAGGTCGAGTGATGTGAACCCTAAAGTGCGGCCGTTTCAAAGGGTGTGGTAGTTGCGGTCCTTGGACTTGCAGAATTTGTAGAGGAAGAAGACAACAGCTTGCAGGCCCAGGACCAGCACTATTCCACCGATGAAGCTTGCAGCATCAAAGGTCGAGTTCTTGTGAGGGGCAGCTGTTGGGCTGACTGGCGTGACGGTTCCAGCTGAGATGAAAGTGCAAAAGGACGAGAGAGACCAGTTACTGTTGTTTCCATACATTACAGGACAGACTTAAAAGCGTTCTGTCGTATGTGAGACTTACGTGAAGGAGTAGTCGAGCTGTTGGTGTGCTGAGTCGGTGCGATGGTAGTAGCGGTTCCATTGCCTGTAGTGAAATCACAGTAAGAACTCATCCATTAACCTCTAAACAAGCAGGTTCAGGTTGTAATCCTTAAGATTTCATTCCTGGTTGATCTGGTGACACCCGTCCTGATTTAACACTATAGCTACACTTTGTTTAACTGGAGTGTAAACCCATACATGTTTCTGGCTGGATGAGCTGTTTGTCCTTCCTACAAGATGGCAAAAAGTGACGATAAGGGACGAGGGAGGAGCATATGTTTTAAAAAAATGCATGGATCTCACAGGGCGTTCAATGAGTGTGTTGAGAGATGCAATAAATATATATTACTACTGATAAACACCAACTTTATACTTGCGGTGTTTTATAGATCCAAATGGTGTGAAGAATGTTAAGTAAATGCCCACGGTTCCTCTTTTGATTTGTGTGGATGTAACTGATGATAAACGTAGATCTTGCTGTTCTTTGTTTTTAGAGGCTTTATCACTAAACTGATGTTTTTATTAAGTCTCATTACTAGTATACACACATGTGAAGTGTTCACCAGTTAGTATTCTCTAATTGGATGATTGAATTCTACCTGATGTGTGTGTGTGAGAGACCATATAGTCACCCACACACAATTATGTGTGAGCATTGCTTTGTATCTGATGAAGGTCAGTTGGACTGAAACGTTGTGATTTAATAAAATAGTAAATTATAACCTTCGCGCACTGTCTCGCTTACCACTATTTGTTTTTATTGAGAGATGCAATAAAGAAATAAATGACACTAGCAATCATCAGCTGGCATTAAGGAGATAAACTGACTTTAATATTCAGCTGACGACTGCACTGCAACCTGGCATCAGGAATTACCTTGTTGTGTTTGTACCAGTCATATGCTTGAATTGAGCAGGGCATGCACTTCCCGCATCAGCTGACACAGTTTAAATGTTGACTCCGCCCATCTGGAGCACGGCGACAATGTTAGTGGTTTGGACTGACTGAAATCTGATTTCATGCTTCATATGATGAAAGTTCTTTTCCAAACAACAACAACAGAAGCCGTGCACAGTGAAGTTGGCTAGGAACTGGCACTTGTAACTCAATCAGACCTGAAAATAGACTGATCCACACACCAAGCAGCTCCCATAAAAGGAATTTATCTGCTGTGTGATGTTTTCCTCAAGCTTCTGGAAAACAGTGTCACTGTCTTAAAAGAGGCTTTAAATGGCGACTCTGTATCTCTCAGAAATCTGATGAGTAGCCTTGTGCTCAAAATCAACCATGCTACTGCACAATGGGATGTGCTTGCCTGCAACTCAGACCTAACTTTTCACCTAAAGCCTCAGTCACACAGGCTTAGAGGCCTGTCGGCAACCATCTGGCAACCACTGATCGCGAGGGAAAAATGTGTGTTCCCCAGTTGGTAAGTGGTTGTTTTTGTGAAAACATTTACAAAAGGCAGTTGCTGTGAAATCGATTGCTAAAACTCCAGTCATGCAGGCCTAGAGACCTGTCAGCGACCCCTGGTAACCACTGGTTGCTAGGAAAAAGTGTGTGCTCTGCAATCGGTTGGCGAGTGGTTGCTGGTGGCTACTAGTGTGAAACTGGTCACAAAAAGGTATATAGTACTGCACCAAAAACGGTGCAGCACCCTCTTCACAATTGATTTCACCATGCGACAGCCAGCAGCTTCCAGCAGCCACGCACTACCCAGATGGGGAAGACACATGGTTGCTAACCAGTCTCTAGGCCTGTGTGGCTGCTCCTTTTTGTCCTTTTCAGTTGCTGCAATAAAAGACACTAGTTGGAAACTTTCAGAATAAACCAGCATCAGGTATCAAAATCACTGATTCCACGAAACTCTTAAGAATTACACCTTTAAGACATTCTCACAATTTTATTAATGAGCCCACTTTAAATTTAACACAGACTACAGAAGGGAAAAGCTGAGGATTTTAGGGAACGGTTACCTGTGGTGCTGCTGTTAGAGGTGGTGGTAACAACAGAGGTATGGGGGGATGTAGCAGGATGGGGTGTAGTCTTAGTGGAGGGAATTGTAGGCACTGAAAATGGACAGGGAACCAAGACCAACACAGGAGGTAAAGAGGAAAGCAAGAGAAACCACTCAAACAAGATTATGCCCAGAAATTACACAACAGTCCTTAAGCATCTCTCTAATGTTATAAAACCTGGCCAAGTTTTTGGACACAAACAAAGACGACAAACAAGAGAAAGACCCAAAGACTCAGAGTGACCATTAACACCTTAGTTAGTGGGACCCAAACAGAATCTGCAGACATTTGAAGAAATGCATCTTTCGTACACAAATACAGAATCTGCTGACTTTCTTTGGGTCTAAAACATCATGTTAATGTAAAATGTTAATTTAGAGGCATAGATTACTTTTAATCTTACCGGCGCAGGTAGCGTTGCTGCAGCTGGTTTCATTTCCTGTGACAGTCAAATTGTAACAGGCAACAGTTGCTGAAAGAGAGAAAAGCATATTTTAAATGTCTGATTCATGATTTATATTACATTTGCACAAGTTGTTTAACCATTGTAGACGCTGATTTCTAGTTTGTTATTGAGGTTACCCTCATTATACAGATTACAAAAAGCAGCCACAAGCAATAAAAATGCACCCAATTTACTACAAAACATTTGGTTGTCCTCAATCAAAAAGAAAAGAAGCATGTGTTCATAGAGCACATTGCCTCACATGATGATCTGTTTTGCTCTGAATTGGTGGATGCAAATGGTTAAGCAACGTGACCTGCAGTGAAGCAATTATAATTCCTCATCTCCCCCAGAGCGGTTGCTCACACAGGCTCACATCCTCCAGTTGGAGGATGGCATCTTTTATGTTCTGCTCCCCCATCATACCACTTCTTTTCATGGTTTTTTTTTTGTTTTTTTTTTAAAAAAGCTGAGCATGTCTCCTACTAGTTTGTTCTGCTTTTATTTTATTATATTTCATTGAGCAGAATACCTTTAGAGGGATCGCAGCAGTATTCAGATCTTTTAGTTAAGCACAGAATCCAAAATAACGCAAAATAAAGACAGGTAAAGAAAAAAAACTTTATAACCTGTTGGTTCTAAGTATTTCACTACCACTTATCTAACTGAAGGTCATAGGGGGCTTCAGCCTATCCCAGCTGTCACAGGGCGAGAGGCAGGGTAGACCAATCTATTACAGGGCTATCACAGAGATAATCATTCACACACACCTAACTGTTATCCATCCCAGATAATCTGGACCACCCTCTGCACCACTTACTGGACAGGCGGTGGAGCACTCTCTCTCTCACATGGCATTCTATTACTTTATTTACATTTTGATTTATTGAGGTTCTTTATTTAATTTCACTTTTTTTTTAATATTTAATTGTCCCCCTTTTGTTGTGTAATTTTTTCCTTGTTGAGCTATTTTGTCTTGTCATATTATACATTTTAATTAATTAATATACAACTAACTATAAGATCTTAGCAATATATAAACTTGTAAGAAGCATTTTCACATTTGGGTTGTTGAGGTTGAGGTCATTTTAATACTTCAATACATTTTATAAACTACTCATGCGTTTGTGTTTCAAGTCATTACCAGTAATTGAAGTGGACGTTAGCCCCAAACATTTCCGGAAATTCCGTGACAGAGCTGTATGCAAGTACGTGAATATCTGACTCAATCGGATCAGACATTACACAGTCAAAGTCCCTGTAATGTCTGATTGTGCCCATGCAAGACTATCGCAGGTAATCACTGTGAGAATTCACAGCTAGTGAGTGGGCATCATGTTTTCTCCCTCCTGCATGCTCTAGTTGGGCAGCATCCCTCGCCTTAACCAATCGAGGCACTTCCATTAGTGAGAATATGTCTGAAGAGGACCATCTCCTGATGTGTGAAATTTCCCAACTTAATTCTCTGAACAGTGTTGGAAGTTAATTTGTGAAAACAGTTTAAGGCTGTCAAAAGAGTGTAGACAAAGAGTTTCTCCCTCAAATATAAAGCAGAAAAAAAGTAAGATCATTAAGTAAATAAATATTTATCAGTGGGTACTGAGTAAAAGTACAAAGTTATATTCCATCACTGTTTTCAGCTAAGAGGACTTCAACTGTCTATGTTTTTCAGCCTGTTGAGTCACAGTTTGGTCATCTAGTTGTATAATATTTTACCAAATAATCTGATTACTTATTAACCATGACAGAAGGGGACTTTGGCCTGCCATGAAGTCTTGCTTGACCCAAATGCTTTGATAGGAAGTCAAGCTGCAGGCTTTACTTATTTACAAACTTCATTAACAGGAGCAAAATGAAATTCCACGAATTCAGTCGATTTGTGTGAGTTTCTCCAGCGGCACCGCTCAGCCTGTGTCACAGTGACGTGACAATGAGTCATTCCTGTCAGCAGCACCGTGTGACTATACATTCTCTCCACACCCAGCTTTATGTCACACTTCACTGCTGCTTTTCAGCATAAACCACATTTTACTAAAAGCTTTTAAACAGATTCTGCAGGGATCAATTGGTGGAAATTATTAATTGATGGTGTTGAATTAAACTCCTGAAGTGTGTGATGTATTCGAGCTGAATGATTGGCCTATTTAAAATTTATTTTCCAGGCATAAAATGCTGGTTGTTGCTTCTCAAATGTAAGAAATTCAATGATTTTCTCCCTCACACACGACAGTAAATAAAATACTATGGTTTTTTTTTTTTTTTTTTTTTTTTTTTTTTATAAATATTTTTCTTTTTTTTTTTATTTTTTTTTTTTTCTTTTTTTATAAAAA
>VUQS01031057.1:0-12426 GCA_015108495.1 Heterochromis multidens | reverse complement strand
CAGTGTGCTGTCAGACAGACTCACTTCTTTTGTCTTCGTCATGGTCTCAGCTATGATGCTGGCTGCTCCGGGGTCATCGGTGACAGGGATGAAAGGACGTGAGGAGGCTCCACAGGCTGATGGAGTCACCGCCGATGATGGGGTGATGGCATCTTCAGACGAGGGAACCTGTTTATACACAACAAATACACCCAAGTTCACCAAACTCCATTATTCAGTTTAAATTAAATTAAAAGTGGGATTTAAAGTGGTGAAAGCAACCTCTTTCAAACCTGGTTACTTGGCGATTCATACATAAGAACCAACATTAGAAAAGGTACTTTAACCTTGATGAAATTAAAGGTGAAGAAACTGCAACGATAAAATCATATTTCTTGTCTTGATCTGATCGCAGCTTTTACTTCTTGTAGTCACTCCTAACTAAAGAGTATGTTGGCAGAGCAGATACATAAACTGTTGACGACTCAATGGAGCAGAAAAAATAAATAAATAAAACACACAGCATAAAGGTCCTGTCAAAATTTAAGGCCAAACTTTCTATATCTAAGCATAGCTGCGCTCAAAAAACCCCCATTTGGCTGTAAGTGTAATCAGTGATCATTTTGTTAAGTAGATTTTAGTTATGTAGAGGAAACACTTTGCAACCAATCAAAATAAAACAAAGACTGAGAATAATTTAATACAAAGGTAAACAAAAGAACCAAAGA
Organism: Heterochromis multidens; assembly: GCA_015108495.1. NCBI lineage: Eukaryota > Metazoa > Chordata > Actinopteri > Cichliformes > Cichlidae > Heterochromis > Heterochromis multidens. Next base: position 11,719 of record VUQS01031057.1, on the reverse strand, counting down.
AACAAAGTTTACTCCACATGGCTAACAAGCTCAACCTCAGAATCTTCATATCTGATCAACTTAAATATTTAACTACAAAGAGAGAAAACCGCACAAAAGCTTTCTCCAAAGAGAAGGGCCCTACCCAGGTTCAAACCCAGGACCCTCTTGCTGTGTGGTAAGTCTGTCAAAAACTATTCTAAATTTGATTATAACAGTGGAAATATTTGATTTGCATGATCTCCTGAGCGGCACAGTTTGAGCTAATTTAACGGTTGTGGCTTGTGTGGAATAAAAAATACAAAACTCCCACAGATAAGACAGCACTACCGTGTGGCAACAACAGTGGTGAGCACCAAGCAACCATAGAGACTGCCCAGTAACCACAGTGGCTAAATCAAAATGAAGATAACAGTAACAGTTATCTTCAGGAAGAAATCCAAGAGTGAAAATAGAGACGCTGTTTGCAGAAACCTGAAGTCACAACTCTGATCAAAGCCCTATGAGACCTCCAAGATTGGACCCAAATGCAGTTTGCTGATGGCGGCATCCCCACACCTGGTCATTATGGACAAAAATGCACACTGAGTGTTTTTACAGTTTTATAGGCAATCAGCACAAAATACAGCTAAGGCAGCACTCCAAAAACCCAAACAGAACAAAAACACCCTCACTGACATTTACTAAACCATAAAGTTTTTCAGAGGTAGGGTATATTGTGTTCCTGACCTCTCCCTTCTTGTCTTGCCAGGGATTTGGACTGACTCGTTCTTCAGCTTCTGGCGGGACAGGAGGACCTTCTTCATCGCTCACGCTGGATGAGGATGAAGAGTCTGATGGGGGAACAGGTGAAGTGGAAGGACACTCTGCTGGCAGGATCATGCTGGCTGGCATGAGCGCACCGACCACTGCATCCCTGAAGGAATACATAACACATCCTGTCAACAGTAATGCAGACTAATGACAACTCTCCCTGCCACTCAGCCATTTAATTTATTCAGAGACATATACACCATCATCTCCTCCTGTTTAGAACTGAGTCACCCAGTTTGGTCATGCAGCAATTAAACAAACAAGATGGAAGTCAAAGCACTTAAGCCATGAATAGATGCAAGCTATGAGTTTCATATCAGGTAATGTCAGTCAAGTTTCTTTGTTTTCTTTTTACTGTTCCACATGTAAAATTCAAAGAAAATGAATTTTTCCATGTGAGTCTTGAAGCACATTAGAAATTGATTTTTCAAACCCTGCACACAGCCTACCTTGCATACATGATTTGGAGGGCTGACAGCACATGAGACAGAGCCTGCTGTTTGGCCAGGTTTCCATCCAGACTGAGGAGAATTTTGGCCAGCGAGGGTCGATTAGGCTTCACGCTGTTCTGCCCACTCAGCTTGTTGCTCACTGATGATGAGTCACTGTCTGACTGGACACCTACAGAGTACAACACCAAAACAATGAGACACACTGTCATTGATGGGAAGCAGTGTAAAACAGCTCTAGCTTCCACTTCCATGTCTGTGTTTTCCACCACCTGCAGCTAAGAAAAGTAACTGCTGCAGCAGCCTGATGTAGATGTTGATATGGTCGTGTTTGGGACCTACACACAACGAGGGAGACAAATATCAGCTGTGTGGAAGATGGACATAGTGAGCTTACAGGCCAGCACAGAAGTGAAAAATGTTCTTAACCCTTTATTTACCGTGTGTCCGGCGGTGTGCCCAGTTTACAGGCGCTCTTTAAATGACTGTAACTCTGTTACCGTTTGTCCTAGAGACAAAATCCAAATGGTTTCGGAAAGAAGAGAAAACGAGCTTCACGGGGATAATCGGTGTATCACGGTAGCACAAAGCATTCACAAGGTACTGCTGTCTGAACACAGACAGAAAAATCAGCGCCGCCTAGATCTTACCATGTGCGCTTCACATTACCACAACTCCTCAACCATTTTGGGCTAGAGAGAAAATTCAAATGGTTCCTGAAAAATGAGAATTATTTTGTAGTTTTACAGCCAAAATGACAAAATAAGTCTAGGCAGCTACTTAAAGGGTTAATAATGTACTGTAATGTAATGATGACCCCTACTGCCTGGACGTTCTGGAGATCGTGTTTGTTTCGTCTCTATTGCGTCATTCTTTGTCATGCAGATCCTGATCTGAGGGTAATTAGCTGAATGAGCTACACCTGGGCCCACAGAGAGACAACAATGAGGAATGAATTAGCCTTCATAGCTGAACTCTCAGACCCCCCCGGCCCGCCCTGCAATGGCATGCAGTTTCTTTCTTTTGACGTACACATACACTACTGCACATGTATTACACTGCTGCCTTGCTGATTAGTGCACATTCATTTAAGGATTTCGTGTTTTTATAAATACATTTCCGCTGTCTGCATTGGTCACAGCCTGGCTCAGTTTCCTCAGCATATGGAGGTGATTTTAACACGTCATGCTATTGTGTCCCCAGAAACATTTCCATTGTGTTTTGTGAGATTTCATTTTTTTCTCATTCTGTTGTGTTTTTATCAACTTCTGTTGTGTTTTGTGTGCTTTTGCAGCGTTTTTCTATTTGCTGGTGTTTTCTTAAGTTGCAGTGCATTTGACCTCTCAGGGCCACCGTACTTTTTGTACAAGAAATCTGTTGGCTTGACGACTTCATAGTTGTGTCTAAAACCAAGGTAGATGTACGTCCCATCGTCTCAATATCCAAGCAAGTCAATCTACTACTATTACCACAACTGGCAGTATAAGATGTGCAGAGCTGGGTCCATATTTATAAAACTTATAAGAAGTGAACTCAAGAGCACACCTCAGGAGTGAGTTTTGGTTGATTTGTTTTTTTAATAGCATAGTAATATTTATCTTAAATGTGATAAAAGACTCAAATAACTCCCATACTATTCATCTGATTTTTTTAAAATGTCATTTTCATTTTACTAAAGTCAAGTCAGTAAGCACACACACACACACACACACACACACACACACACACACACACACACACACCCCTCCCGCTCTGAATGACTGCACAGCTCCACCTTGTGGACAAGCTGCATGTAAACACGGAAGCTTACCCAAGTATGACGCTCCAAGGGAGTCCCTGGCTGTCTGGAAAAGAACCGGCTCATGAACAGAGGGGGTGGTCACATCCACTGTGGTCCAGGCCACGCTGTGGGAGGAGCCACATGCCACTCGAGTGATTTTCTGTCCCTCCAGACCCTGAACCAGGGTGGGCTTCCTGTTAACTGTGGTGGTGCCATTTCCCTGTTGCCCGTGGTCATTGTCACCCCATGCAAACACCTGACAGAAAAGCACAAAACTTTTAATAGATTCTATTTAATTAGATGGGATTTTTATTACACACCTGTTAACATGTATCTCACAAACAAAGGTTATGACATACCATCAAAAATTTCTCACCACCTTAGTTTTTGGTACATTTGACACATTTCTGAACTGTACATGAAACAAGGGATTTACGAAAAGAGAAGGCTCTGCGCCAAGCTTGCAATCTCAACAATCTCTTAAAAAACTGAGTAGCTGCCTCTTATCATAGAAAGTGATGTGCTAACATGATTAAATTTGCTCTAAGGAAAAGCATTAAACAAGGTGAAAAAAGCTATGTAACAGCAAAAGGTCAGAGGTAGCTGCTCGATAAATCAAGTCTCTCTGGAGGAAGACAAACTCACATCTGGAGCAGAGCCATGGCAATAAATGATCAGACTGTGAAGGATGTGCTCTGGTTTCTAACACTGTTTGTAGAGGTCAGTACAAACCTGTCCTGTGTCTGTGACAGCCAGACAGTGCAGCGCTCCGACAGCGACGTGGACGATCTTTTTGCCCCTCAGTCCCTCCACCATCTGGGGCTTCCGCACATGGACATCGGTGCCGTGGCCCAACCGGAAATAGTCACCTTTGCCCCTATTTGGAAACAGTTAATGGTAAAAGGAAAGTCTGAGGACATATAATGAATGATAACCTGAGTGTGCAACTCATCCATCTCACCAGGTCCACACCACTCCAGATTTAGTGAGAGCCAGGGAAAATTGTGCTCCACACTCTATCTGGCAGACACCCTGCCCGTTGAGTCTTTCGATGTTCTGCGGTACGTTGCAGCCTTCGCTGCCTCCACGACCCAGCTTCCCAAAGTCCCCATCGCCCCAGGAGAACACCAACCCTGTCAAAAATAAAAACTCATTCATAACTAGAAACTGTAACACAACCATGTCAAAACAAAGCATCTTTCCTGGAAGTCATTTAAAAAGGTTAAAACTTTAAAACTTGGTCAGATTTTCATAGTAATTAAGATTTGTTTGGTTTATATTCAAGGCTCCTCTATAAAAATACACTTATACATAAAAATACTGCTCCACACTGAGGCTTGCTAGAGTTTTGCTGATAGAAGTTGATTTCTGGGAGTGACGATTGTCAGAGTGATTGCCAGAAGTTTGCCAATCAAGGCACATTTAACTTATTCTATAAAACAACAAAATAAAAATAATGAGAAAACGAGGCAGTGATAAAAACAAAAAAAACATCATCACATAGAAAATATTTGTGACAGCCTTTTGATGAGAGAATGATTTAAGAAGAGATTTAAAGGACAATAAAGAAGTGGCCAGACTGTCCACAATTTCGGCGCTCTGATGGTGAAGGCTTGGTCACCTTTAACTGCTAGCTGAGACGTTGAAAAACCAGACTTCACTGATCCGTCACAAAACCAGAGAGAACTGCTGGGGGGTATTTCTGTCTGTTGGATAGTTTTTAAGTGAGAGCTTTATGTAATTCTGTGTTTGAAGAGTTCTAGTTTCAATCCTCTGAACTGAACTTTTTGTTTCAGTCTGTGTTTTTGTCAAGCTCATAGGCAGGTTTGGTTTTTCTCAATCACATCAAGCCACAACAATCACAAAGGATGATGACAGTACAACCTGACTACAGACTGCCAAATCCAACTCCTTTTAGTCTGTAGGACAACCTTTAATTGCAACAACAGAAATACCTTCATCAGTGAGAGCTAGAGTTTGAGCATCCCTGCTCCCACAAGCCACTTGGATAACACGGTGTCCCAGAAGCACTTTCACCTAGATGACGGACAGAGGAGTAAGGCAATCAAATCACATGTCATGCAGTCAGTTAATCTGTATGTAGAAGCTGATCTGTCTGCTGTTTCACACTACCATGAATCCTACTTCTTTAAGTGTGCAAATGAACCATAAACTGAGTTTATTGGATGTAAATTTAATCTTTCTTTGGATCAGCTGATTACTTAATGAGGAGCCATTTGTGGAAACAAAGGGCTGAGGCTCACCAATTTGGGCCTCAGCTGGGTGGTGTTGTCCCCATGTCCGAGTCGGCCGTATTCACCCAAACCCCAGCTATAAAGCTCCCCACTGGATGTGATGGCAGCACTGTGAGAGCTGCCACAGGCGATGTCACGGATGCGCTTCGTCTTCAGCGCCTCAATCAGCCGGGGCTTGTCACAGTTCCTAAAGGAAAAAAAATAAAAATAAATAAAATCAGACTCTTCCTAATCATCCTTACTTACTCCATTAGAAACAGCTCTCCATAACACATTCTGGTAAGGTGTAAGGCTGCTTGATTATGGCAAAAATAAGAATCACCACTATTTAGATCAATATTATAATCATGTGTCATTAACTTATCAAACACCACTTATTTAACTTTAAGATGTGTCTTTTTAGAAGAGATTTTCTTTCATTTTAAATATAAATCAAATGAAAGACACATAGAAAGGAGCTGGAGGGCACAGGTTCATTTGATAGAGGAATTAGGCCCTGACCATAAAGCCCAACTCGCAAGGGCAACAGTTAGTCCCTGTCGGCCTGCCTTCACCATGACATGTCTGCGGATGCAGACAGAGATGAAGCAATCACCACAGTGAGACTAACAACCAACAGCCAATTGTGGCAGCCACAAAAAACAGACTAGGTAAGAGACCCTTAACGATTCATAGACAAAGGCAACTGTTAAAAACCCCTCCAAAGGTTCAACAACAGAAACCTTCTGAGTTTTACTTTTTCTAGATACATGGCTTCATCTACATTAGGCAGTAAGTGAGTTTAAACTTTAGAGGAAGGACAAAGTAAAGGGGTGCACCTGATTTATAACACAAGAAACAACCAAAAAAAGTGCTTTGTAATTGTACTGATCGTATTGTGCCGATTGTCTTGTTTTCATAATCACTGGAGGCAAAAACTGTAATTGAGATTTGAATCTGATTAATCATGAAGATGTTTAATTAAAAATAAATCACAATAACGGCTAATGTTGAGCAAAGCTACAAGTCGATATCCAAATATCAAGTAATTAAAATGTCAAATCATACTACTAAAGTTTGAAAACAGCTTATGAAATCATGGGCTTCGTCTTATGGGCTTCATTTACCCTTCAACCTTACGCATGACTGAAGACGATCCTGTGGATCGAAACATTGCCTTTTTTTTAAAGAATGTTTTATTGTTATTAAACTGGAGCCAAACAGTATGCAGACTTTTTTGTGACATATTGTGAATTTTCTTTTGCTCTGAAACCTAAAAAAAAAAAAACCTCTGATAAGGAGAGGGTGTGCTCAATGTGTGATACTTTTTGTGGTGCAGTAGATGAGTGGAGCGCCACAGTGTGTGAGCTGTTGATGTGTTTGTACATAAAAAACATCTGCGTGCAAAACTGCAGACACATTTTTTTTCCTGCCTTTACCTACTCACCGTTGTGTGTGGATATTATATACTTCGTAGTTCCCTAAAAATACATAGTGAGATGATCAAGGGCGTGTAGAGTGTCTGAGGTGTGCACAGTATCTGTGTTCAATGACTTACATTCTACTAAAATGTCCGAGTTTGCCGTCATCTCCTTCGCCCCAGGAAAACACCTTCCCGTCCACAGTCAGGGCCATAGCATGGCGTCCTCCTGAATGCACAGCGACCTTCTTTATCACGTAGTTACTGAGTGCGGTAATCTGACGGGGGATTGGGATGGTCCCACTGGAGAGGCCCAAACCCAACCTGCCATTAGTGGCCTCTCCACATGCGTAAATCTTCCCCTCGACAGTCACTGCAACAACGACACACCAGTTACATACTGTGCACGACATGTGTGAATGAAAAGTACTTCAAAAGTATTTCTATTCATTTCTCACCTGCAAAGAGGCTTTTGGAGCCACCGGCCACTTGCACCACATTGAGTGCAGACAGGGTTTCGGAGAAGGACGGCACCTTGATCTGTGAAGAACACAAACCAAAAGAGATTAGAGAGCACAGCTCGCTCAGGCTCACCCAAAGGATGTTTCCTGTCCCTGCTGCGGCACACTGTTTATACTTATGGTCATCAGCATCTGAGACACATCCATATTTGAACATTTAAAACATTAAGGGAATCTTCAACAGAGAAAAAATGTAAAAATAAATAAATAAATAAATAATATGACGACTGATATCTGGAAATAAAACTTCAGATGTCAATGTGGAGAAAAAAAAACTTGAAAATTTGAAGCATGTAAACATTGGTTCATGTTCATACTACATAGATTTTAATTTGGGACAAATACACACAAACCCTAAACTTTAATTACTGATTCATTAGGAGACAAACGGCACCTTGGAGCCTTTGAGTCCTCCCAGCTGGTCCTTGTCATTCAGCCCCCAAACAAACACTTTGGTCCTGATGGTGGCTGCCGACTCCAGTCCTGACGGCTTCTTTCGAGCGAGACTGAAAGATAAAGAGAGGGGCTGGATTTGGATGAACATTTTGATTTTCTTCTTTGTTCCAAAATTTTAAGAAGCAATGCTTTAATAACACCTTGTTGTACAGTCAATTTACACCAACCAGCCACAACATTAAAACCATTATCAGGCGGTGCTGGCCTAGGGTCTTCCCCTCAGAAACAGGATGGCCTGTGAAACACATGCTACTTATGCTCATACAGCTGGTGGACAACGCTCTAGCACACTGAATAGTGTCACTAACAGGTTGATCTACTCAGGCCAAGCCCATAGAGAGAGCCTCTCTGAGTGGGGGTGAAATACTTCCCCCTGTGCCTGAGACAGAAGGTCTCTGCATAGTGGCAATAGCCATGATGGGCTGAACAGCAGCTGAAAAATCTCTGCCAGTGCTTCCTTGGCCAGTGTAGGGCTACCAGGATCATAGAGAGGCCTCTTTCTCTCACTCTGGCCAAAGTTGGGGGAATGAGGGCCACTGGGGGAAATACGTAAAGAACCACTCGTGAGCCAATGCGTCCACCCCCATGTCTGGAGAAAACCAGGCACCGCTCATCAGCTGGCCAATACCATCCCTACAGTGAAGCATTTGTGAGAAATCTGCAAATAGCAATGCGCAAACTGATGGAACTTAAGAGGTTGTGCAAAGAAGAATGGGGAGAAACTACCCAAAAATAGGTGTGCCAAGCTTGTAGCATCATACTCAAAAAGACTTGAGGCTGTAATTGCTGCCAAAGGTGCTTCAACAAAGTATTGAGCAAAAACTGTGAATACTTATGTACTTTTTATCTTTTTGTTTTTTATTTTTAATAAATTTGCAAGAATTTCAAGCAAACCTTTTTCACTTTGTCATTATTGGGTATTGTGTGTAGAATTTTTGAGATAAAAAACAAATTTAATCCATATTGGAATAAGGCTGTAACATGACAAAATGTGGACAATGTGAAATGCTGTGAATACTTTCCGGATTCACTGTATAGGCCACAAGAGTGGAAGTGTCTGACTTCACTAAAACATGATGCCCTCTCAGCCAGTGGAGGAAATGTTTTAGTGTCAGATGAACTGCCAGCAGTTCCAGGCAGTTTATGTGGGTAGAGCGCCTGTGGGGGGCCCACCTCCCATTCACTGCTCTCCCCTCGTGAGTGGCACCCCAGCCCACAAGGGAGGCATCTGGGGAGACCACCTTCCTGGCTGAAACCGTCCCCATAGTCACGCCCTGAGCCAGGAAACCTGGTTTTTCACTGGCAAAGAGCAAGTGAGCAGCCTGCGGAGGCAGTTGCCGTGAGGGTCTAATCCCAGTGAGGCCACCCAGCACTGAAAACCTCTCATGTACAGACATCCCAGTGGTATCACCACTAAAGAGGAATTCATCAGGCCCAGCAGCCTCTGGTACTGTTTGAGGGTAACAGTGTTGCCCCTGCAAAACAGTGCTAGGGTTTTGTCTCTGGGGACAAAAAAAGTCTTCACCTGGAGGGTGTCTAGACTGAGCCCCGTAAACCTAATATGTTGAGTTGGTTTCAACACGCTCTGTTCCACAATTATCTGGAAGCCTAAATTCTACAGATGATGTATGCGAGCATCTGTGTGATGCTGCCACAAGCCAGTCATCGATGTATGTGGCTACTTGAATGACTTCTTCCCTGAGCGGGGCCATTGCTGCCTCAGTGCATTTTACAAACACCCTTGGGCTCAGTGGCAGGCCAAATGGCAGAACCACAAACTATGGCTATTTACAGAACTATCACCTGGAAAGCAAATCTTAGATACCTTCAGTGTAGGGGATGTGAGAAAAAAAGTGTTCCTCAGGCTGACTAATTTTAAACTAGCATGCTGGCATCTAACAGCAGAAACCCTTGTGCCAGCACACCACAGCACGTGTCTGTCAGATATGGAAAAAGCTGGACATTCCAGCAATTATATATTAATTCTTTGCCCCATCTCACCTCCCAGCTGTTGTTTTTTCATCATCCTCTTCTTCATTGTCAGAGGCCAGGAAAGGGACTGTAGCCAAGTCTTCATCCTCAGCTCTGATGCGCCCCACAATGCCAAGTCCGTGAATCTTGCAGTCGATACCAGAGCTGCGGCACTGCTTAATTGCAATCTCAATGTACCTGTGATACTGGGGGGGGGGGGGTAATATTATGTGGAGTTATTACAACATTTAAGCTCAGAAAAAAGAAGGAAAAAAAAGATTAGAAGCTGTCAGTTACTGACGAAGACAAACCTCAGTGCAGTCGCTGAGGAGGAGGACGGTGGTGTCAGTGGGATTAATGTTAATTGTCTTGAGTTCAATTAAGTTGTTCAAAGAGCTTCCACCTATATATTAAGAAAACATCAGAATGATAAAAATGCTAAAAAACTAAAAAAGCAAACTCAGTGTTGTGTATGAGAAAGTTACACAATTGGTCTCAAAGTGTAAAATTAAACACTCATCTACTCAAACAAAGGGGCAAAATAGCAATACTAGTATAATTTAACAAAAAACTAATAAAGTCTGAACTCACCTGACACCACCACTAATGAGGGCATGTAGCTGCTGTCCGCCGGGTCTACAATCATCTTTAGCCTGTGAACAAGAACGTCTGGAAAAAGCTCGAGACGAATCCAGTGCTGCAAAGAAAACAAAGCACAACCTGTCAGGTGATGCATTACACGTTAATAAATCAACTAACTAATCAGGCTATCATCCAGCCTATTAGACTATGGAATTCACTCTCCAACCTTCCCCTGCGAGCCGGAGGACTGCCAACACTGATCACTGCAGTCAATGAGGCGCGAGGCCTGATTAACCGACGATGACACGTTGAGGCTCTTGACAGCTCGAGACCAATCGTCAATCAGCATCCCACGCTGGCTGCTGTGGTGCTTCTTGAGCTGTTTTCCTGAACGACCACAGAAAGCCGGAGACTGGCCTGTTTGTGGAGAAGGTGGAGGACAGGTTCACACACATGCACACAGAAGCACCGGAGAAGCCATTTTTGGTGAGTGTGACACTAACCAGGCTCGTTGATCCTGCCAAAGGAATGTCTGGTGTTGTGTTTGCGTGTCTTGAAGCAGTTTTCACAGAAGTCAAAGTCATCACAATTTCTACATTTGAATCTGGGGCCGTTAATGGGAAACATCTGGCAACCATCACACCTGGAGAAAGCACAGGGATTGCATTTAAAGGTACAGTTCAAGCAAAATCTAATTCACATATTTTCCTTATGGCCTGTGGTGCTCTTGGTCCATTTATTTCACTGGGAGTTTCCCAGCTTTGGAGACATCAGGTATAGACATGCCATCTCTCGAATATAATAGAACTAGATGGCACTCACTTTGTGGTGCTCAAAGCATCAAAAAAGTAGATCTGAAACACTCAGCATCAACATATCTTTCCAGAAATCATGACCCAGTTAAATCGAAAAAGTCCACAAACTATGAGCAAGAACTACATCTGCCAGCTGCATCAATGTGCAGAAGGAAGGATGCATCTACCCCTTACAGGAGTCTCATTGATGGCACTCTGTATTGACCAAATGATATCTGGCCACTCTTACGTCAGTGTAAAATTCATAGCAGCTATTTAAAAGAACTGTCAAACCTCATTCTTGTTTGCTGCTAGAAACTTGGGTTACATGTTGCCCAGGACTTTTGTAAAAATAATTAACCGCACATGGAAAGGTTTTATGTGCTGCATGCCTGTTGCCATTTAGATTTGATTCTGTAACCTGCTTGTTTTATTCTCTTTAAGGTATTCATAAAGCTCTAGGAAGCTGGGCCAGGAGGTAGCAACGAATATTCCCACATACCAAACTGTTAGGAGTTTTCCTTTGTTAGAAACACTAGTTTCAGGGGTGTTAACCCCAGGCGTCATCTTTGTTTTGGATAGACAGGCCAGAGATCTTAGGATTCAATTTCTTTCCTTTTCTATCCAGAACAGTCAAGTTTAGCTCTTATATTACTGTTAGAAGTTTCTTTTGGTTTTATTTATGTTGATGTATTGAGTAGTATCCCCTCACTCTGCACT
>VUQS01031056.1:34250-58243 GCA_015108495.1 Heterochromis multidens | reverse complement strand
ATGACTTTGGCTGTATGTTTGGGGTCGTTGTCCTGCATTTTGTGAATTGATAGAAATAACCAATCATTTTTTATATTTCTGAAAGCATTCTTTGTTTACAGCATTTTTTCACACCTGCCACAGTACTGTATGTGTGTGTGTGTATATATATATATATATATATATATATATATATATATATATAAAAGCCTTTTAGCTCTTGACAATTTTTTTGTCTTAACAATAAAATCCGAGCATTTATTATCAGGTGTAATCTGGGTGCTGGCAGAAAAAAGGTACTTGGTGAATATAATCAGGTTTGAAAATGTGTCATACGTCTCAGGTATCTCTTGGCTGGTTTTGAACTGTTGCTTAGGAACGCTGCAGACTTTGGACATAAAGAGTTTCTTGCTGTTTCTCTCCATGAGGTGCTTCAGAGAGCACCTTTTTCTCTTCTGACCTAGAGTGTTGAATACTTTTTTAAAAAAGCACTGCTGTTGACACAATGCGTCACAGTCGCTCTAAGGCCAAGGACGCATATTAAATATGAGTCTGTGAGTAAACATCTTTTGTGCTTGAAGCAAAATGAGTAACCTCACAGCATGTTTTCTCCACTGACCTCACTCCTTTTTCCAGGGAGCAAACCTTGAAGAAGAGACTGGCTTTGGTCCATGAGTCACTGAATGCGGCTGTGTCAGACAGTGCCTCCCACAGGAGGGACAATGGAGAGCAGATAGCTCGGCTCACGCAAGCTCACAGGTGAATAGAATAAGAAAGTTACTGAATACACTTATCTGCTGTTTGTTCCCCAGCCCCTTTGTACATCTTCAATCAAAGCTAAAAAGTGATTTGGATCTTTTCATTCTAGCAAAGCCTTGAGTTCGTACCGTCAGATACGCAGAAAGTATCGGGAGCAGGTGTGGAGGCTGGAGCAGAAATTGGCAGCCATGGTGGAGAGTCAGCACAGCCAGAGTGGAGCAACAAAAGCTGCAGAGGAAGCCTTGGAGTGGAGGAGGGAAGAGACTGTTTTGTGAGACATTGAGTCATCATGAAAAGAATCAGCCACCTTGATATCCAGATCTTAATCATATCAACTACATGTATAAATAAGATGAATATAAGTTTCTGCTGTTATCTATTTTATATTAGATGCCTATATTTTTAGCCTTTTTCTGGCCCTCTAAAGAAATATCTATTTATCTAGCAATCATTAATGACATCCGGCACTTTCTTTGGCTCTTGGCAGGTAAAAAAAAAAAGAAAAGAATGAAGGGGACTAAAACATAGAAAACGCTCTGATTTCTGCCTTTTCAATTCTTGTAAGAGTTACCAATAAACAAAATTGGACTCCAAAGGTTAACTTGTTTAAAAGAGCTCACACATCACAAGACAAATTCCTTATTTTAGACAAACAGCTGTCATGCAGTCGTGACTGTGCAAGCCTGACTCAAGGACTGAGCCCACTGAGAACCTCAGAGTTCATCTCAAGAGTGCACATGTCCATTTTCCTGTAAATACCAACTCTATGAAGCCGCTTCCAGGCATCCTTCCTCTCATGACAAAGCTGCAACAAGGGGGAGCTGGGACAGTAGCTGATGTACAGCAAGTCATTTTCTAAGCTTCACTTCGTACTCTATGCCTTTCATCCATCAGTTCAATCACATTACACATATGTCCAAACTTACCTTGTGTACAGATATCTTTGGAAATATCTGTCTCTTACATTTATGCCTTAATCCCACTATACTGAGCAACATGTTCTTGTATTACAATGAAAAATTCCTGGAAAGAAGAAATAATTATAGTGTAAGTAATTTTAAGTACTTTGTTTCTCCTTTCCTGTAAAATACCCCGAAGTTGGGCAAGGTTAAGCCACTTCATAATAAAAGTACAGCGTACATACAATGTAAGATGGAGAAATATTATTTGTTTTTCCACAAAATTACCAGAGAATTACACAGTACTTAAAATTACTTACAGTATCATTTTTGTCTGCTTTCCTGTAAAATACCCAGAAGATATCCAATACTTAAAATTACTCATGCACTACCTAAAATTACTTACATACTACTCAGTAAGTAGTTACTTATAGTATAATTATTTCTTTGTTTCCTGTAAAAACCTGACTTATTCTAGTGTACCTACCTATTTGTATTTGTAGGTAAATATCATTACTTTGTAGTTTCAAATTAAAAAAAATTAAATCCCATTTAATTACAGGGCACTTACGCCCTTAGTCGCGGGCCATATTATAAAGTGTTACAGAAAATGTATATGCAACCATTAAACACATTATGTGAAAGCAAACACTGAGATGACACAAGGAACCTGCAACCAAAAAAGCTAAAAGTACTCCACCAATTAAATGCTGCATTTCCATAAAAATAGACAGCAAAACAATTAAAATGGCAAGTGCATGGATTTTGTCATTTTAAACTTATACATTTTCCTCATCTGTAAGCACACCTACACTCTCACTATTAGATTTAAGTGATTCTCGTACTTCTTCCCCTACATCCCATCTAGCAGTTCCTTCTGGAGCCACAAAGGGCTTCATAAACTAAAAACACATACAAATATATATTGCATATCTTGAAGTGTGTTGATTTTTTTAATTATTATTTCTAAATTCAGTGGACTGACCCTTTAAGAACCCAGCTTATTCATCTTCTCCCCTTCTTTGTCACCCACTCATTCATATTTCAATCTCTCTGCCTTTGCTCTTCATTTCCTCCCCCTCCATCTTGCCTGCTCTCATCTCCCACCCCTCTCCCTCTTCCAGTTGACACTGTGCCCTGACCTATCCGAGCCGGTTAGCTGCAGCTGTGACTGCCGGTCAGGAGGTTAAGGCAAAGGTTGAGTGTCACACCCACAGGGTCACAGTGATGCCTGCCTGTTGTGTTAGGCTCTGAATGGAGGGTTCAGAGTGCCAGACGAGGTGGCGAGCCCCTGACGCTCTGACTCCTGCCTGAGCTCGCCCTTTCCTGAGCAGAGGTCACCGCAGAGGGCCCGTCCTCCTGCCGCCCCCCCATACCTCCAGGTCACCATCGCTATTGTTGTAATAGCTGCCATTAGAGCAGATGATACAATTATCTTTCCATTTTGTGTTGCTGCTCTCTAAGATCTGTGTTAAGCTTCTGAGTTCATCAAAGGTTTTTTTAGATGACATGATTGTTGTAACCTTTGGGTGACTCTTGTATCAAAGGCAGCGCAATAAAGCAAAATGTCTCATGGAAAGAAAAGGTTCTTTTCTTTTAATCTTGCATGGCTCAAGGGTGTTTATCCTTGAGGGGTGAAAGAAGTATCCAAATGTTTTATTTAGATACTTAAAAGCACTCTATTAAAAGTCCTGCAATCATAAAATCAGATTTAAATTATCAAAATGAAAGAAGCCACAGTTTATTCATTTTAACAGCTTCTTATTTTTTAAGTAATTCATCACATGATCAGTCATGTGAAACATTCAGCATCCAAATACCTTGCCACTGTAGTAAATTGGAGTAAAATGTATATTTTCATTTCAAATATAATGGAGAAGTATAAAATAGTACAACTAAAACTAGTTATACTATTTTAATAGTATAAAGTATAAAGTAGCATAGTGATAAAGTAGCAAAAGTGAAATACACAAGTGCCTAACATACACACTTAAATATAATATTAGAGTAAACACCTGTGTACTAATGCAACTTTCCACCATTAAAAAGTGTGAAAGTGTGAAAGGTCTAATCTAATCTAGCTCATGATAAAGTCAGTCCAGATATGTGTGCACTAAAGCATCGACTGAAATACAGTTTTGTTGAAGTGCACTCCTAAAGGATGTGAGATTAAAAAGTCAAACAAAGCACATGAGAACTGAGCAATTTGCCTGAACAATCTCATCTGTTAACGTTTAGGCTCCATATTTCTGGACACACTTCTACCCCCACATATAGCAGCCTCCACTCGAGCCTGTGTATAGCACCGTTTCTTTTCTTTTTTTTTCGGTTTTCTTTTTTAGTGCCTGGGAAAAATACCCAAACCATTATTAGACAAAGACAGCGGCTGTCAATCAGTGTGGGGGTGGACACAATCACACATGCACATACGGAGATGGGGGTGGAGGAGTTGGGGGGGGGGGTGACCCGTGGGTTTTAGGTCAAGTCATTTACTCTCTGCATCCATTCCCACATTTTAATAATTTGTCCCTTTGTATGCTGTATGAAGAGATCACAGCCTACACCTTCAAGCCTGTACCTCTTCTTTCTCAAAGCCATTAGCTCACCTACCACAACCACTCCATATCCACTCTCATCTCCTGGTCTCGTTACTCCTCTATTCTCTGCTTTGTGCTGTGGGACGCTGCCTCGCTGACCTGACACGTCACTCCTGAGCTTTCTGACACCAGCCAGCCCATTGGAGAGGTCAGGAGGATGATGGAGGGTGCTTTTGGAATGGCGAAGTGCGAAAGAGATTTGACCTCAATCAAATGGCCAATCACATCTTCTTTTGTGCTCACACACACACACACACACACACACTCAGATAATGAGATCAAACAGCTCAGACCAACAGCCCATCTCACCACTGAGGCCTCCAGATAAAGACTGAAATCTTGTTGCACATTATAAGTCCACTTAGGGGATTTTCATGCTTTTATAGGATTGCATGTTTGCTTGTCAGCAGGTTGAGACAGCTGTTTGAATTTATAAATTCAGTTAAGATTAGTGTTTTACTCTGCCTCGATCCAGAGCTAAAGCTTTAATGAAAACAATTTCCACATCGGGACATTTAATAAAAACAAGTTTTTAAAGTCATTTTTATAATATGCTTCTGTTCTGCTGTGTTTTTATGTACAACACATTTTTCTTTTCTGTGGTTTAGGAATCATGAATCCTACAGTATGTGATTTATTGCAATACTTTGTTTCTTCTTGGAACCTGTATGTCAAGTACACGTGGTAATATGGACTCCTGTGTATTTAAAAAAAAAAATTAAAGAGAGCTTTCGTCGTGTCTGTTGAAGTTCTGAAAGCTTTTGGAAAACCACTAAAATCGAAGTGCACAGGCTTCATCTGAGAGAGTGCACAACTATTTTGCTAATCTTATGTCATGTAGGAAGAGAAATCCTGATGTCCTTTCTGATACGATAAGCAGACTCGTATCTCCTGCTTCTTCTGGCGTGCCCATATTCTCTAACAGCGACTGTAACATCTTTCTTCATTATTTTGTTGATAAAGTAAGAAATGCTCATTCAAGCATTGTTAGTGAATTTTCATGTTCTGTAAATCTGGATTATTTTTCTCCTGTAACACTGGCAATGCCGTTTTAAACAGGTTACATCAGGTGGGGGTTGTGCCAGGATCAGCACTAGAATGGTTTCAGTTTTACCAGTTTTGCCACAGATTTTACACTTTTTTTGTCTCCATTAACCTCTGGTTTTTGGAAAAGGTTGCCTTGTCCTGTGGTGCTCCTTAGAGATCAGTTCTGGGACTTATACTGTTTAGCTTGTAGTTAAATGTTAATTTTCTACACTTAAATTCTGACAAAATAGACTCTCATCATTGCTCCAGACAGTCCCATTCCAAGTATCAAACAATGCCTTGGGTCTCTAAGCTCCTCTGCTAAATCTAGAACGTGATTTTGGGGTTATCCCAGACAGTTCTCTGTCTTTAGACTGTCATGTCAGGAAGCTGACTCAGTTATCATTTTTTCATCTAAGGAACTTTGCTATGTTAAGATGTATTATTTCTAAAATGGAATTGGTGCAAGTTGTTCATGCTTAAATTTTTTTTTTGATTATTTTTTTACCTTTTTTACCTGCTTTAACAAATCATCTTTAAATCGGTTGCAATCTGTCCAAAATACAGCAGCACATTTTTTAACTTTAAGTTTTAAAATCTCTCCATTGGCTCCCTGTTAGCTTTAGAGTCAGTGTTAAAATTCTTGTTTTAACCTTTATAGCTTTGAATGGTAAAGCATCCCAGTATATCTCAGAGCTTTTATTGACCTACTCTTCCAGCCGTTCCCTTAGGTCTTCAGAGCAGAGATTACTGCTGGTGTCTCGTAATCGTTTTAAAACACGTGGAGAACGAGCCTTTGGGGTAGTGGATCCAAAACTCTGGAACGAGTTGCCCTCATCCCTTCATTTTATTGATTGAGAGGTAGTTATTTAAAAAAAAACAGCAAAAAAAATTCCTATTCAGACAGACTTTTGAGTAATGTGTGTATGTGTCTCACCTTGTGTTGTTACCGGTACCTGTGTCTGTTTTATTGTTTTATTTTTATTTCTATTGTTTTATTTGTCTGTGAAAGGTGCTTTATAAATAAACTTTACTTACTTACTTATACACCATCTAGGCATAACATTATGACCACTGACAGGTGAAGTGAATAAAATTGATTGTCTCTTCATCATCATATTAGAGAGCAAGTGAACATTTTGTCCTCACAGTCGATGTGTTAGAAGCAGGAAAAATGGGCAACTATAAGGATTTGAGCAAGTGTGACCAGGGCCAAATTGTGATGGCTAGACAACTGGGTCAGAGCATCTCCAAAACTGCAGCTCTTGTGGAGTGTTCCCGGTCTGCAGTGGTCAGTATCTATCCAAAAAACAGTGGTGAACCAGTGACGAGGTCATGGGCAGCCAAGGCTCACTGATGCATGTGGGGAGCGAAGGCTGATCCGTGTGGTCTGATCCAACAGATGAGCTACTGTAGCTCAAATTGCAGAAAAATTTAATGCTGGTTCTGATAGAAAGGTGTCAGAATACACAGTGCATCAGTTTGTTGTGTATGGGGCTGCATGGCCGCAGACCAGTCAGGGTGCCCATGCTGACCTCTGTCCACTGCTGAAAGCGCCAACAATGGGCACGTGAGCATCATAACTGGACCACGGAGCAATGGAAGAAGGTGGGCTGGTCGGATGAATCACATTTTCTTTTACATCACGTGGCTGGCCGGGTGTATGTGCGCTGCTTACCTGGGGAACACCTGGCACCAGGATGCACTATGGGAAGAAGGCAAGCCGGCAGGGACAGTGTGACGCTTTGGACAATGTTCTGCGGGGAAACCTTGGGTCCATCTTACCATCCATGTGGATGTTACTTTGACACGTACCACCTACCTAAGCACTGTTGCAGACCGTGCACACCCTTTCATGGAAACGGTATTCCCTGATGGCTGTGGCCTCTTTCAGCAGGATATTGCGCCCTGCCACAAAGTAAAACTGGTTCAGGAATGGTTTGAGGAGCACAGCAACGAGTTTGAGGTGTTGACTTGGCTTCCATATTCCCCAGATCTCAATCCAATTGAGCATCTGTGGGATGTGCTGGACAAACAAGCCCGATCCATGGAGAACTTACATGACTTAAGGATCTGTAGCTAACATCTTGGTGCCAGATACCACAGCACACCTTCAGGGGTCTAGTGGAGTCCATGCCTCGATGGGTCAGGGCTAAATAAACAAACTCTTCTTTGTTTATTTTCCCTTAAAAAAACATTTAAAAAACATATTGAATCAACTTCATATTTTCACCTGGTTGTCCACATCACACCTGCAAGTGGTTTAGTGCTATAGATGTGAGGCTCACTCAGAGCAGGCCCAACATTTTATGGGGCATTAAGCAGAATCTGATTTGGGGGCCCCGCCAACTACCATCACCAACCACCCACCTCAGCACTATCAATATTAAATATATCATCTAACACAACCATTGCCATGGTTTACTAATGTGCTGCAAAGAAATAAAACAAACCAGCAGACGATGCATTTTTAAAACATGTTAACTGTTTTGTTATTGAACAGTGCAGAACAGTCACAAAGAACTAACATAGGCCCAAGTATTATTTTTTACATAACAATACAAATGTAAAAAAAAAGACAATATTAAATAAATTAAATAAAAACTGACTAGAATGCTAACAACAATCAAGCATAATGCCTGTGGTTTCCATACAAAATCACCTAAGCTCACCACACTTTGACTGAACTGAAGGCTTGTTTGAGGCTTCTGTTTAATTAACGTCATTGTTAGTGAATGTTAATGATAAACAACTAATATGTAATATGTAAATATTCATGGAAATTTACCTTCATACAGCAGCTTTTGTCCTTCTTCTACTCTTATTTTATTTTCAGCCTCAGACAGATAAATCCTTTTCTAAAACATACTTATAGCGTTCTACTTGCAAACACTTGCAGTGTGCATGAACGTGACTCCAGCTCTGACAGTCAAAATGATTAAAACCGTAGCATTAATTTGTCAGTCTGTTAACATATTTGTCAAAAATATTTCACTTTCTCTTGTATGATTACGATTGATATATCACACGCAAAAAAAAAAATATATATATATATATGTTTGTTAGCCTGTCTTGTGTGACATTTCAGGTGCTCTTGGGGTCCCCCTGCTGGTGCGAGGGCCCAAAGCAGCTTCTCAGTTTGCTTATCCCTTGGGCCGACTGTGGGCCCACTCCACAGTTGTAGAAACAATGTCATAAACTCATAGGAAAAATGTTTACTGAGGTAATAAATGAACTGAGAGCCAAAGAAGTCGCCCCTTGCTGGTTGGTAGAAGTAATGCAGATTTAAGGCACTAATCATTCACCAATCATTTAAAAAAAACAGTCTGTGGTTTTAAACAATCCTGAACTTTGTAAAGCCAGTCTGGGAGTTATTCATTTAATACATTTTAGGTTAAAAAAAATATATTAATTTTGACCTCTAATCAGAAGTGGGCAGCCAACCTCTCACAGCTCCTCCCCTTTAGTGGGTGTGGGAGCTCACTTATCTTCTGATATAATCTAATTTACTTAGTTAATGGCATTTTTTTTTTTCTTAAATGCAATTTAGCATCTAACTCTGGGCCAGTTGTGAGGACTTGTGCAGTTTGTGGCTGCTGGAGCACCACTGGACTGAATTCATTTCCTTCAGATCCTGCTCTGGCCCGGCATTGGTTGGAGGTGTTTTTCTAATTAGATGACCTGTGAATTGGGATTTATGACACCAAGCCATCATTGCCTCACGTCTTCTGCAAGTCCAGACCCCCTAAACTTTCAGCCTATTTATGTAAGTGTTAGACCACGTGGAAATATTATAGCTGATGCTAACAACTAGCTATCTGGTATTATTCTTCTGCAAACACATAATCTGAGCATTAAAATGATTTGTTCTCTGGTTCTTCTCTTGTCAGCATTGTCAAGTGGGTCTGCAGCATGTACAGTGTAAAGTAAAGCCCTCCATGACCTTTGCTGTTTGATGCATTAGTTATTGGTGTGTGTTTGGCTGTACTGGTTATTTCTGTTGATTTCACATAGGAAATGAGATGTGTTCAGCCTTAGTTTGAAGGTGTACTCAAAAAGTTCTGGGTCAGTATAAAAAAAATGGAGCCAGCTTCCAGGTCGGAAAAGTGAAGCCACAGCAGAAGCGCAGTGAAACGCCATTCTCTTTAACAGCCACCAGGGGGCGACTCCCCTGTTTGCAAGACTTCCGGCCCTGTGGAACTCAGTTTCTTCTAGTTCAACGCTAGTTTCACTAGTGATACTGAATGACATGAATTTCATTTTGTAAATTAGTCATTATTAGAGTCAGAAAGCAGGATTATCTAGGGTGTGCTCACTGGCTGGTTGTCATGCTGTCTCCATGGTTTCACAGTTGGAGCCACTCTTCCTCCTCAAGTTTGGTCCCTAAACACCAAGATGATGATGGTGAAAACATCATAATGGAACGTCACCAACCAGTGTTTGACGTCACAGTGGCTATGTCCATCTTTTGTACTGACTGTGCCTATAAAAGCAACAAGTACTTGATTTAAATTGAGCCCCCATCCCATTAATATAGTCTCCTTGTGCAGCCATGCATCACTTCCAGTGCACCTGGTAGATTTGGATTTTCTCTGGTGGTCCAGTTCTGACCACTTGCTGGTGGGCATGTCTGAAGCACACTGGATATCCCCCACTGTGTCAAATTGGTGACCCATTAACTTAAATTTCATTTTGGGGAAAAGAGCAAAGTTATTATTTTTATGCTTATCCTGCATTTCGTCTCTGGTTTTATGACAGCAAGCGTCCCAGTTCATGTTTTTGCACCAGAAGTCCTTCCTCAGACATTAGACCGACTGTGTGACCCTGGGGGATGAATTAACGGTGCAGGACCTGTGAATGTTGGATAAAAAAATGACAAGCATGCTAGGCTCCTGTCTCCATCTGCCTTCTTCAGGCTTGAGTTCTACCACTCATGACTGCTGTTTGGTCTCTGGTTCATAGACCGAGACCCAGTTTTCACCAGCAGTGATGATCCTCGGCCAGTTTAACAAGGAATCTGATGTTTACTGTTTTCGATCCACAGTAAAAAAAAAACAAAAAAAAAAACGCAAATGCAAACCTGCAAGTGGTCATAACAGGACTTGTGAGTATGAAGCAGCAGCAGTGGTGGAAGTGGTGTCTGGCTGAATAATGAGCTGACCCTGAAGGGGTTGATTACCAAATTAAAATCAAATATGTTCTTCTGCTTTTTATAGGTGCAGCTGATCACACCTTGTGAATGTTAGTCAATCTTATCCTGTACTGGTAGCAACTGCATGAAATCTGCTGTATGCGCCCATGATGTCTACACAGATCTCTCTGCAGTTGTTTGATTTGACATATTATACATCTTACTATGCCTCTCGCCCTATGGCAGCTGGGATAGGCTCCAGCCCCCCCGTGACCCTGAACTGGATAAGCGGAAGAGAATGGATGGATGGATGGATGGATGGATGGAAGAGAATGGATGGATGGATGGATGGATGTTACCTTCTCTGCGTTTTTTAACGTGTCACGTTCAACATATGTCGCGCGTACGTAACGGTCACCAAAAATTTGTATCCATGATGGAATTTTGTTTGACTCACCACTTAATATGGAAAGAAGAATTAGAAATCTTAATTAATCTTAAATTATTGACAAAAAAAAAAAATCAATACATGTACTATGTCCCTTAAATGTGTCTTTTAAAGTTACCCATTATATAAGTATATATCAATGTTACATGTACACATCATTCTGTTTTGTCATCTGACTATGCACAGTGGTATAATGAAGATATTCAGAATAAGATAAACCATACATGTCTGTGCCATACATTAGCGAAGCGAAAAAACACTGCAGGCTAACAACTAACAACATTTTTCTAATTCTTCTTTCTGTATTTAGTATTTAGACTCCAACAAAATGTAATTGTAGATACAAATTTTAGTGACCGTTAAGTTACGTCTGGGTGACGTACGTTGACACAAACGCAAACGGAGAACGTAACATCATGTCCACAGGGGGATGATGAAATGATCATAATATATATGGAAATCAAAAGAATTGGGATTTATAATCTTTTTTAAAAAAAACATATAGATGTTAATAATGGCTGCGTGTGTGATGATATTCGTGCAAAGTTTTGTTAAGATTGGCCAACTTGTTAAGGAGGAGATACACAAAGACACATATACATACATACTACGATCATTGTAGTAAGATTTACATGTTATTTATCTCACAGAAACTCAGACAGAAATCCAAAACAAAAGCGTTGTGTGTGACACCAGCTCTCTGGCAACATCAGCCCCAGTGAAAAGACCCAGGCATGAAGTGTGTTAAGACGACTCCAGCTTCTGTTCTAGGAGTTCTGACAGACCCACTGATGATGGAAGGTATTTTATTTCATTATATAAATGTAGGAAAGTATGGGTATTTTTAAGAGCTGGGTAGAGAAGCTGTAGCAACAGTAATAATAGCAACTTTTTAAAGAAGTTACAAAAAAAAAAAAAAATCAGCAACACAGTATTCCCACATATTCTGTTTGATGTGTAATGAAGTATTTTAGCCACATGCTGCCTTTGTCAGGTTAAGCTAAAGTTATTCATTCATTCATACACATACAAATTAAAGGAAATATGTGACGCAAACGGTGTCACTCTGACCCAAGGGAGGGACTACTTAGGTCAGCGTGACATAAGAAGCATCATCTTCCCCAACCAGTCGCAGCAGATGGCTGCCTCTCCCTGAACCTGGTTCTGCCGGAAGTTTGTTCCTGTTAAAAGGGAGATTTTCTTTTCCACTGTCGCCAAGTGCTTGCTCATAGGGGGTCGTCTAATTGGTGGGGTTTTCTCTGTATTATTGTAGCGTCTTTACCTTACAATGTAAAGCACCTTGAGGCAACTGTTGTTGTGATTTGGCGCTATATAAATAAAATTGAATTGCAGACATCCACTTACCCTCTACTAATACTACTACTAATACAACTGCAATTCAGCACTACTTGTCTGTGGTGTCTGCAGTTGCTGTCTGTGTGTTTGTCCGCAGAGTACTGTAGTTTGACCTGAGAAAAAGAACAAACAAATATTCTTGCTTAAGCAAGAAGAAGCTGGAACGATGACTTTGCAGCATGAAAAACCTGGGAAAATCATGGAGTTTGACAATTTCCAGAAAAAATAAACACAAAGTTTTGAAAAGGTCATTGAAATGTACTGTACATGTTTGCACCTTTTAACAAGATCTACGTTTGTGCAGTGCTGTGATTTTTTTTTTTCTTATTTGTCTTTACTTAAAAAAGTGTAAGGCATGGCGTAACAAAGACCAAGACAAGGAACATGCTAATTATAGTAGCTGTAGTTAAAGTGTTAAACGTCTGAAGTATTGGAGAGACAGCTCTAGCTGCTCATACTAAATGAGCTAAGGGCCAGGCTGCTGTGTTCAGATCAGCTCTCAGCCCATCAGTCTTTTTCTTCTCCATGATCAATGTGACACCTGCTACGAGCCGCAGTGCTTCCTTCTTGTTCAGCATCAAATAAGGGACCATTCGATGTCGTGCCAAAAAGTGATCGTCTGCCAAAAAGGGATTTCTGGTATTTGCTAAAAAAATGATTGCCAGTATTTAAACTGTTGTAAATGACTTGCTGGCCTATAATCTCTAAAACATATCTCTCATAGATTATATCCTGTCATTTTGAGCCAGAAAGAACAGTCCTGTTACAAGGTAGAAGCTGCGATTGATTTATCGAAGCCTCATAGACATTAAAAATGTCTTTTTCAAGAGAGATCCGGCCAAGAGAGCAATAGAAATTGCAGCAAATATAATATCACAGTTCTATAAAGATATTTTAAATGGCCAAAAAGGACTGGATTGATTATGATATAGAACACAGAGTAGGTACAATAATGCAGACTCATAAAGATACTTGCAAAACAGGCCATTTCTTTATTTTATATGCAACCCCTTCATAAATCCTGTTGACTACGGCCTGTTAGTCACACATTAAACACACACAGAAACATAGGCAATCACTTTTTGGCAGATGATCACTTTTTGGCACAACACTTTTTGGTCAGTGTCCTGAAACGAAGCTCCAGCTGCAGGTCATTTGGGCACTAACGGTGGATAGCGCAACTGCTACTATTTTCAACTTATGAGTCTGTGCATGTGTGTGTCTCACTATGGAAAATTGTGGTTCTTGGAGATGCTTATTGTAGCGCAAACTACCACAACGGCAGTTTTAAGTACTTAAGGAAAAGTTGGAAAGTGTTTGCGTGCATGTGTGTCTGTTGATCTTGTCAACATGTTCATGTCATAATCGTGTAACATGCAATCCTTCACAGTTCAACACAACAGGCAAAGTCAGTTGAAGGTGGGAGTAGCCCCATTGTTGAGTACTCCACACGCAACCTCAGTAGTCATCACAAGTAAGGGCTTAATTGCTGACAGGTCAGGCAGTCAGCATCTTATTATAACGCTGCCGGTGTAATCGGATTACAACATAGGCTTGAGTTTTCTCTGATGCCTCTGATGCTTTCTGTTAATGTCAGTGTTACTGTACCCTTTATCTGTCCATTTTCCCAAATATCACTGCCTCTCATAGTTAACCCACATCTATTATGATCTAAGGTTTTCTAAATCTAAGATTGTTATTCATATTTTTCATTCATACGCAGATGTTTTAATGAAACCGTTCCACAGAATGATGGGAAATTTTTCCACAAAGACATGGAAAAGCCACCAAATTTTCTTTGTTAAAAGGTGTATGAGCGCTGCCGCTTACTGATGTAATGTTATGAAAACAAGCTGATGTGAATCATATGCTGTAACCTTCACAGTCAGAAGGTCTAGACACAGCTGAGCTTCTAAGGTGTGGACTGATGTGTTGAACAGTGCATCAAAACCAAATAAGGGAATAACTTTTGGAAAATTTTGTCTTTCCGAAGCAACATTTTCCAATCGTAACTCAATCAAACTGTGAAGTAAGAGCGGCACTGAAAACCTTGAAGGTCTCCTTTTCTATAAACTGTTACTCATCTGAATAATGATATTGAAAATGAAGATCCTAGCATGAAATATAATTTACTGGACACATTTTTGTTTTTAATGGAAGCTTTTATGGAGCTTTTGCATTTATTTTGTATCTCATTTTATGCATTAATAACACAGTTGGAAAATAAAAGAGGAGAGAGACAGAATTGGGAAATGACATCCAGCAAAAATCCCCAGAAGTATTTGTTTTGGTGTTGCACTTCAAATGAGCGCCCATAAACTACCAGGGAAGTACAACTTTTCACAGGAAGAAACATTTTTCCATGCTAGAGGCAGACACTGCAGTACAGCATAAAAGAGCTTTGTTGAAATAATTGAAATGGTTGATTAATTTAATGGGGTTAATGTTGGAAAATTGGAAGGCATAATGAATACTCATTGGATGAGAAGGTCATACATGTACTGTGAAAAGGTTAATGATGTTGAAGAATAGGAAATGACCCTCAAACCAAAATGCCAACTTCCTAGACTCCTAAATGGAAAGCCAGACCCATTCCTAAGGCACATACAGTTAGGTCCATAATTATTTGGATGATGGCACAGTTTTCATAATTTTGCCACTCTGTACACTAAAAAGTGGATTTTAAGCAACTAAGATGTGATTGAAGAAAAGAGTTTCACCCTTAATTTAAGCAATGTAAGCAGTTTAAGGCTTAACACAAGTATTGCATTAACTGTTTAGGAATAGTCATTTTTATACACAGTCCCTCATTTTCAGAGACTCAAAATTAATTGGAAAAACTAAGAGAATTTTAAATATAAGGATTGTTTTTAATACCTGGATGAAAATCCTTTGCAGTCAATGACTGTCTGAAGTTTAGAACCCATGGACATCACCAAATTCCTCCCTTGAGATGCTCTGCCAGGTCTTTACTGCAGCCACCTTCAGTTGCTGCTTGTTTGTGGGACTGTCTGCCTTCAGTTTTGTATTTAATAATTGAAAGGTATGCTCTATTGAGTTGTGATCAAGTGACTGACTTGGCGATTGAAGAATATGTATATAGCTGACCTTCCTCACTTGCATCAACATCACTTTGGATCTCATATCGAGAATTTTGGTGAAAAACTACCAAATGCAAGTGCAATGCAACACCTGGAATCCACTCCAGATCTTTTATCTGCTTAACTTGCCATGTAATACCCAGAGAGCAGACCTCACCTGCCCATGAAACTGCTCAGTTACTTTTGAGCCTCTGAAAATGGAGGACTGTGTAAAAAAATGTAAAACTTTAGTTAAACCCCTTGAACTAAAGCTGAAGGTCTGCACTTCAATCACATCTTGATTGTTTGGTTTAAAATCCACTGTGCACAGAGGCAAAATCACAAAGAAATGTGTCATTGTCAGAATTGTGAGCCCTGAGTCAGATGTGATGTCAGCACCCTGTCATTGCCTGGACTGAAAGGATGCTGGCCTCCTTCCGTAGTGCCGGAAAGCGTGGTGGTCGGTAAGGGTTGCAAAGGTGGGGAGAGTGTTGTGTATACAAAGATTGATTCTTCCTGGCAGCTTCTTTGTCCCTTAGCTGTTGTCAACGGCATCCTTCATTTTATCCACGATGACTCTGTTGAACACTTTGCTTGGATCAGAGAGTAGAATGACCCTTCTGTAGTTGGAACCGTCGTCCCAGTCTTCTTTCTGAGGGAGCTTGCTGTAAAAGCTATTTTTTTCAGTCGGGAAGCATTTTTTTCAGTGATATTCAAATCTGCCTTTAATGCTTTTACCAGGTAGTTATACATCCTGGCTGCTTTGAATTTTTTTTTTTTTTTTTAGTTTCTGTAAAACCTTTCTTTCATCCCTGTTGGACATTGTCCTATCTGATGTACAGATCAGTTTCTGCTGTTCAGATATCCAGGGCTTTTGTTGATGAGATCTGTTACGCGGTTCTTCAAAAAGTTCCATCAATCTCCTGAGTTGACGTGTCGTCTTAAATGTATTAACCTTCTTTAATTTGGTGTCTGTGGCTTGCTGCACTAGCCTGACATCTTTCTGGTGATTCTTCTTCATGTTTTCACAGCCCGCTGCTTCCTCCTGCTTTCATGCTTGTCTGTTACGACATTCTTCCTCACTTTATACTCTTCTTGCTCCTTTCATCTCTTCATTTGTAGAGTTTCAGCAGACATCCTTTTCTTTTGTTGAAGTTTCCTGTAGCCGACAACGTCCAGACATGTCAGTGTGTCTTTAGCATTTTTCCTCTGGCTCTCAGTGCTGGTCTCCTTCTAAAAACAAGCTCTACAGAGCTTCAGGTTTGAGTTTCAGTCTCTGCTTCCCTCAACTTCTATCTGCTTCTTCTTTACCTGAAAGCTTTCGCCTAGCAGTTATTATATTTACTTCCCTTGTGAATTAGTAATGAAAAAGTCACACACTCCTTGGTACCTTAGTTTACCCCATTTAACCTGATTGCACACCTTTAGTGAAGCATAACACTTTCCTGTGATGATTTTTGGACAATAAAGGCAACTTGGTGAGCTGCACACACAACAGATCAAAATGACAGAAAAAAAACTGTGCAAAGCTGAAAGAGCTAATGTGGTCGATTAGCTCGTCAGCATGTGGGGGGTAAACTACATTATTAAGGTGTTTAAAGGGGAAAGGTGGTGAGGGGAGTGGCCTCGACCTAATCCTGTTAAAGCATTTGAGACGTCTCTAGTGAGCTGATTAAGTCACTTTTCTGTCATCCTAAGCACCTTAGTTGACCTAGAGGCATGTTTGTTTGATAGCACAGGGCACACATGGGGAGCAGTAGATTGGATGGAGTTTTTACAAGAGATTTAAGTTGGCGATTGGTAAGATGATCCAATTATTTTAGATGCAGAGCGTCAGGATTAATTAAAATTTTCAGGCTTCTTCGATGGTAAAAAAGCAAAGGGCTCTAAAGGCAGTGAATGCACAAAAATATTGGGCCACACCTCTTTAGCTTTGAATTCAAGTGTGTAAAATCACGCACCTAGCCATGCCTTTATAAACATTTGTGAGAGAATGGATAGTTATGAAGAGCTCACTGAATTTGAGTGTGGTACTGTAATAGGATGCAACCACTGCAACAAGTCAGTTTGTGAAATTGTTCCCTCCTGGAGATTCCCACAAGTTCCAAACCTCCTTTGGCATTAAAATCAGCACAAAAACTGTGCACCAGGAGCTTCATGGCATGGGTTTCCATGACTGAGCAGCTCCTGTAGGTGTAATGTGTAGGTGGACCAGAACCTTTGTCCATATAGTGTATTTTAAATGGGCAGCTTGTTGACAGCTTCCAGAAAGTTTTTGTTTAGGAATTATTCTCTAATATCTCTATATCAATTAGAATAAAATGAAAGGAAAATAAATGAAAGAAAAAAACATCTCTGGGAGGGTGACCCAGACCTGTAACCTCTTACTTTCAAATCCACCACTTATCCTACTAAGCTAATTGGCTTAACGTTAGACAGGAGCATTCTTGAGTCTATGATGTCAGCATCATAGATTCAGCAATGCTCCTTGTCCAAAGGGATGATTGTAAGAATCCGGTGTGTTAAGCTCACCATGCCACAAATGAAATAGAATTTAGATGTGCAAAACTGTAAATAGCTTTAAAGTGTTGTTTATTTAGGAAAAAAAAAAAAAGGCACTGATTAGTCTGTGTATGTGGAGAAGGTGTTGTGTGGACATCTGTTCACAACAATACGCTAACCATAGTAGTTGTTGTTTTAAAAAATAAAGGCAAATGCATTTAAGTCCTTCTTGGAAATAATCTGGTCTATATTTCTGACCCATCCTCTATTCTATGTGGAAACGATGTGCACATCAATCTACAGTCCACTTTTTTACGTGGTATCATGAACCAGGGAGATGACGTTGGGGTTTCAACCATTTTTGCTGGGTTTTTAAGTTTACATCAACCAAAATCCTTCATCACAAACTCATATTGACTTCACAGCCACAGTTCAAACCATCAGTGAAGACAACATCTCTTTGAGTAGGCAAAGAAGACAAAAAATTTTAGCAACACAAACCTCAAATCTTTTGATTGATGTGTTGGTTCTGCCATAAACCAATCTCATCCAAGAGGCTTCTTCAGTTCTAAAACATGATCATTAGTGGGCTAACGATTCTCAGGACCAACTCCAAAGGGCACAGCCCCCATTAGGGGTTTATTACCTGGGACTCTCCGCTATTTGTTTTAGAACTGAAGAAGCCTCTTGGATGAGAGGCGAAACATCTTCACCTAAAGAAGTCCAGTTGCCTTCTTTTTTATCAAGCTCTCAAGACTACCATGAATTGAATGACTGAGAACATACACAGACATAAATCACTATGTTGGTCTTGTAGCGTCTCTTAGGACAGTTGTTAAACTGTAAGAAAGGATGTACTATCTCGTGTTTGAGAGTTAGGTTAGACTGAAACATAAGTAGGTTTGATCATTTCTGCTCCATTGTTTGACAAAAGAATTAAAAAATGAAATACTGCACTATTTTAATGTTCACCCCCTAACGTTCACCCAATTTTATGCTAAAAAAAAAAGGCTTGGAAACATTTTTTGTTGGACTCTTGCACTAGAGAAACCTACCCTATGTAGAAAACAGGAAATGGTATTTTCCCCTGTAGAAGACACAGAGGGTAAGAAAGTCAAGTTTTGCTGTGTATGCAATCTTGCTGTAAAGTCAGGAACTGTTGATGTGCTAGTGGTATCCAGCTTTCCTACTTTTCTAGGCATCAGCCCATAGAGATGCACGTAAGAACAAAAACGGCTGACGCAGTCATTAGCTGGTCATTAACCCGCCGGCTGGTACACACTTCCTGTGATAATGAACTGTGCTGAAATGCAAGTGGTGCAACTTATATTTTGGTCCATTTATTGTTTGTGAGTGGCTCTGTCTGGCCAGCTTTGAGTATTGAGGATGACGTATAAAATGCAATACTGCAATTACTTTTGTTAAACCCCTTGAATTAAAGCTGAAAGTCTGAACTTCAACCACATCTTGATTTTTTGATTTATAATCCACTGTGGTGGTGTACAGGGGCAAAATTACAAAAAAACAAAACAAAAAAAGG
The DNA here is from genome assembly GCA_015108495.1 of Heterochromis multidens. Lineage (NCBI taxonomy): Eukaryota > Metazoa > Chordata > Actinopteri > Cichliformes > Cichlidae > Heterochromis > Heterochromis multidens. Next base: position 38,926 of record VUQS01031056.1, on the reverse strand, counting down.
CTCATTGTCTTATAGACTTTACTGTATAAAGAGGTAGAATTGGCTTGACCTTGCCCAAAGTTTGAAAATACATCAACCAGCATAACCAGCAACATATGTTTAATTTATGGTACCGCAATTATGTTCGTTTGCAAAGGTACTTGCCTATGGAGAGGGGTTCTCAACCAATGCAAATGTGCTCCTGTGCAGTCCTCCAAAATCAAAAACTGCACATTGCTCAACGTGGATGGCACTGTATGTCGGTCCAATTCTGATTGGTTGACAAGCGAACAGGGAAGGGAGTAACAACAGGGTTCATCAGGAAGGGGAGAAGTGTGAAAAAAACATCTCGGTTTCCCTTCAGCTCTTTGTATGTTACAGCTTCATTCTTCTCCACTGCTGGCTAATGGACCAACAACAGCACAAAAGCAAGAGTAGCCCACACACTATTTGAACCACATGTTTTTGACACTGCCACCACCTGACAACAGATGCTCTCTGCAGGTAGACAAGCAGTCCAAAGCTGCCCATAGGCTGCCAACGCGCTACCACTGCTGAACCGAAATTTCCCCATAAAGCTGACAAATTTTCATAGTGTATCAACTGTTTCCTCCATATATAACCCAATCTGTAAAAATGAGTGTCTGTGATTTACATGAATGCATGTGCTAGCACTATTTCTTGGCGAATGCGAGCTTAGCAGAGCATCCTCTTACAGATTGACCATCACTTTCCTTTTTGCATTTCTGTTTATGTTCGCCAATATTGAAGGGGTTAGGCCAGACCAAAGCCGAGGCTTATTTGTCTTTTTCTATCATCAGTTACATTCAATATTGTATCTTATCTTTTACAGTAGACAAAGAAAAACCTGCTGCGGCAAACAGCTCCATTGACTCTTCTTCAAACAATAGGTTGATACCTTGTTCACACCGAATACAAAATGGCTGATTTGAATGACAACAAAAAACACCAAATGGGAAGTTTCCCACCGTTTCCAGCAGGTCCTGGGCGGGGAAATAGGGCAAATATTGATTAGACACTGTGTGTTGCTCCAGAGTCACCCCAGCAGATGTTTTCCTTTGGCAGGTTCTGCTGTTCTGTTTATTTTAAATTGCTCCGTCATTCGCTCGAGGTCAAAGGCCTGAGGTTGTACAGAGTGTTGTGAGTGAAGGAGAGAGGAGAGTGAGGAGAAATTTTTTTTCTCTCTGGTCTCTGGGCCAAAGGGCACTGGGGCTAATAAGGAAGGAGCAGGGAGTCATGTGTTCATGCAAGCTCAGAGTTGCTCCAGAGTTAAAGTTTAACCCCAGTTTTCAAATTCCTGTGCACTGAAACTAATGCTGTTAACACACTGCCAGACTAATAACCAGAAGAACACTTAAAGAGGTACGCCTGAATCCTCTGAAACTGAGGTCAAACTCAGTCTGTGTACAAGATAAGCATGACATGCAGGCAACTGTGGAATTCCCCTTAGTTTTAATGGTTACGTCTTCATGGTATTAAACACACTGTATGAAAAGTGAACTTGGGCAGCAGTAACATTTACGCAGGGAAATATTCCTGTGTACTGCTGAACGTCATCTGACATCTTCTGACACAAGCCTATTGTGTTCAGCCGAGAAGGTTATGGGAGAAATGTGAACCTTTGCCAAACACATGATTAGAGTTCAGCAGGTCCTGCAGCCTACAGGGCTTCAACTGGTTAATCCTGAATGTACATAACATGACATGTACATCTGTTTTGCTGTGAAACAGTATATGATGCCCCGCATGTCTGCAGAGGTGCTTGTCATTATATATGCATTGAGGACAAAATGTGCATTTTCACTTAATTTCTTGATGACTTAAACAGACTCGGACAGCAGTTTAATGGTCATTATGTGGATTATTTGACTACATTTCACATATTCAAAGATGGATGGTGGATTATTGGACATTTTCAGTCACTTGTGCTTCCTTTTCAATGACATTTTAGTAGATAATCACTGGTAACATTAGCCATGTTGGCACACTAACCTTTCACAGTGTTTTTTTCAGGATTTGCAACCACTTTTTGACACATTTACAAATCAAGTCAGACAGATGTTAGAGAAACAACACATATTTTATGTCAGATTTCACCCATTTTGAATGTTTGATATAAGCAAGGAGGAACAAGCACAAATATTATTACAAAAAGATTATAGATGGATAGATACTTTATTGATCCGACAAGGGAACTTATTGTGTTACAGCAGCAGGATAAAGAATAAAATAGTACAGTCTACAATAAATAAACAACATGGTTAAAGTAAAAGTGCCAAAGGGGCATAGTGAGGGCCTTATACTGAAAAAAAATTATTTATACAACAGTGATAAAATAGAAATAAAATAAAAATAAAAATTAGGTTAAGTTAAAGAAGAGTAAAAAGTAAGACTGAGATTGTGCAAGAGAGTAGTGCAGTTGCATTAATAAATAATATTTACACTATAAATCTAAGAAACAACTGCACAAAGGTATAAGACAGAAATATGTGTGTGATTATTACAAATCTATCTATTATCACAAATCTAAATAGTTTAGGTCATTCATTGGTGTATATTCATGTGCCTAAGGGGTCTGCTTTGGTCCGATCATTCTGGACTCCAGAGTGCGTTGAGAATGCGCCACAGCCGACTTCACGCTGAGAGCAGCTGCATTCCTGACCTGCAGTTCAAAGAGCAAAGAACAAATACACACACACACACATCCACTAACCTCTTGATAAGTAAGGCACATGTATGGTACTTATGCACAAGAGTATGTGCATGTGCTGCCTCCGACATTCAAAGACACAGCCCTGTTTGTCACACTGCTGCAGCACCCAAGCAAATGTGCTGCAACTCTGATCCTTTAGACATGAACTCTGCAGCTGCAGTGTACAGGGAGCTGTATGCTGCTGTACTGGGAGCTATTCTAAACTCACAATACGAACACAGGACGAGAGAAAGGTCAGCGATATGACCTCCTCTTTATAAATGCTGCGCTGCAATTTAACACAAACCATATGATTTCTTATTGACAGCCTCCATCACTGCCACTGGAAAAATAGTTTTTTGTTTTAATTTGTGAATTTATATATTAAACTTTTTAAAGACAGAATATTGATTTCTGCACGGCACATCAGAAGCAATCGGGCTGCGTTTTTATATACAAAGTTAAAGGCTAAATGAATATTGGCGCATGAGTGCAACAACAAGGCAAAATTTGAGTTTCTTTGATGACCTTTGGTTTTAAATCACATTAGCAGTGAGCTGCCACAATGAGCTGACTGTACTCTGATTGTTTTAGCTCAATATTTCAGTCAGCAAGTGTCATTTTTGCACATAATCATTTTGATATTTATTAAATAGAAAGTCTTTACACAATAAAAGCTTAATTTAAAACATTTAAATGATCTAATTATCCCCTAACTTCAGCTTTGTTCATGTCACTAATCACATTTTATATTACATTAAAGCTAATTTTACATTACAATAAACCAATCTCAGGAGCACAAACACCATTCCAGTTCAATATCAAACTAACCTGTGCCTGTTCTAACCGATTCCACAAAATAAACATGTTTCTTTGGAGAGGTGACACTAGAAATGCAATCATCATTCTCAAAGGTTTGATCTCTTTCTCCAAAATCTGACTCAGAGCCTGTAAAAATAGTGTATGACAAACAGATTTAATATATTTAGGAGTTGAGCTTTAAGCATGCTCCTCAATCAGCTCTATATAATAGAGGTCTGACCTCTGCTAACACACAAACACGCTAAGGCTTACAGGAAAGCACTAATTCAACTTACAGCAGCTTAAACCCTGCTAACCTCTTAACCAGACAAAAGGCCGATCCATGCACACGATGTAGGTTAAAGTTAACAAATGCTCACATGTACAAAGCTGGTACAAAACAAATAAATCTTTGGTGCCAATTTCTGTTTTTTGTTTTTTTTTTAACCAGCTTATAGCTTTTCAACCCTTTGGCTTTGGTAAATCTTCAGAGGGACACCATGTTCTTTTGGAGACCACAGGGACAGTGTGTTTTGTCATTCAGGGGGAATTCCTGTAAAACCATGTGATGAGCAAACACTTTTTGGTACATAGAGGTTCTTTAAGCCATGCCTGCTTGGAAGCAGCAGTGAATACCTCACTCCTTTTTTCTCTCTCTCTCTCTATTTGGAGGCTGTTATTGGAAACCGTGGTTGGAGGCTTTGATTGTTTATTCTGTCCTCCCCTTTTCATGGAGACCTTCACATGACAATACTGTCGGTGTGGCAGAGAAAGCAGGCCGGGAATTCCACAGGAGCTCTGCCCACTGCCAAGACGATGGATGGATGGATGAGTCAGGCAGCAAATTAGATTTAGATTTATAAGACAGAAGCCTTATATGCATGATACTGTGCTTTTATTTCTTACATTAAAGAGGCAGTCATCCAATATTATTTAAAATTACTTTCCTTTTGTTATCTCTACAAACAACAGTCTAAAATCATGCTGGGCTTTTCGTGGTTGGGCTTGGGCAACGTCAAGCAAAAAGTTAACATTTGAAGATTGCGTATGGTTTAATACTGGAAAGTTCACTTTAAGAATGACTAAAAGTGTGGCGGAGGTCACATAACCTTGATTAACACCTCACCAAAACTGTAAACTTTCCACTACTCTGATTGCATGCTTGACTCAGGATGTACCCCGG
>VUQS01031056.1:0-24211 GCA_015108495.1 Heterochromis multidens | reverse complement strand
TTTTTTATTTTTTTTTTATTTTTTATCTCTTTTTTTTTTTCTTTTTTTTTAAAAAAAAAGATTTTTTATTTTTTTTTTTTTTTTTGAAATTTTTTTTTTTTTTTTTTTTTTTTTTTTTTTTTGTAGCGTTAGATAAAAAGATATCACTCTCAGGACTGTATGATAAATATGAAGCAATGCCAGCCAATTAGCTTGGCTTAACTAGCTCTGTACAAAGGTACCAAATCCAACAGACAGCACAAAAAGCTTTAAATGGTTTTTTTAGCCCCTTTATGAGGCATTACGCCAAACTGTTTCCTGACCTGTAGGGGTGCTGGTAGGTTAAAACTATCTTCACTATCTCTTGTCTATATTCCGAGCTTAAAGCCAGCTGCTGTAGCCTCAAATGAGCATGAGAGTTGCATCCTTCTCAACTGTTTTTCAGCAAGAAAGCGAATGAGCGTATTTCACAAAATGTTGAACTATTACTTTTAGTATATTACACAGCACTGCAGAAGCTGCCGTTATGCAGTAATGAAGCAAATGTACTTAAACACAGCCTGGCTCCTCGGACGGTCACATCCCAGTCTAACATTATTACCTCATGTTTTATACATCAGTGACAGACAGCGATTGTATAGAGAACTATTTGTGTGTTGAAGATACTTAGAAAGGGATCAAGTCACTGCTATCACTGAAACCAAACAGTAAGACCCACCGGGCAGGTCTAAGCCAAAATATAGTTTAAAATGTAAAATTTCATGTAAGAGGACTTCAAACGTTTGAATCACTTGGCGAAAGCTACACTGAATCAAGTGACTCCTACTTTTCTGATTAATCTGTGCAAACTGAGCACTGTGTCCTTTGCTTTTGTGAGGGTAGATGTGGTTTGAGTTCTTTATTATTTTTAAGCCCCTCTAAAAAGCCTAATGGTCAGCTGCCTCTTTGAGATCATTGTGAGAGATACTTTGATGTGTAAAAGGATCAAATGTTTGTTGGCACTGACACAAAAGGTACTTTGTTATTCACGAGTGTTAGTGCGATGAACTGCAGCTCATTGTGATGAACTGTGATGTCTGTTTTGCCAAACTGACTGAAATAAGACGACCACATGGTGATAATTTCTCTTTTTTTTTCCTTCTTTTTTTTTAAATTTCCATTTATGTCATAAAAAAAGGCAAGAAAGACCACGATCCCTGATGCTGTCAAACAACTTCATCACTTTGTGTTATTCGTCGGAATATAAACTATAGTGATCTGACTGTGTAGCTTTACGTTTAAAAGAATCATCTTTCTATGAACGCGGCAAAACTGAAACATGCAAAAGACGTCCATGTGGTGGGCTCATTATTTTTGCATTAGAAATAAAAGTATACATTCTTTTAAGTGGTGGATTTGAGTGTAGAAGTGGCATTTTCTTTCAGACATGTTGGATAACTTCATGTGTAACATGTTTGAAGAGGTCGGCTCGCAGAAACTATACGGCACGTTTTTATCCAAGGGCGGAGGCGGTGTGGTTCCTTGGTTGTGATATCTTTCACAGGATTTCAGAGAATTTCTCCAAATTTGGCACAAACATTTAACTTGGACTCAAGGATGATAACTCAGTTCAACTATTTATGCAACTTTAAATGAACTGCTGAAGACAGATTTGTGATTGAAATAACTGCGAGCTGTAGCCTGAATACTGATATGGGACACAACACTGAATATGTGCAGGTTTGCATCAGCTTATGCAGCAGAAGAGGTTATGTTGGTTACCTCATAAGATCTCATTAGGCTAACAAATTTTGCACTTGACTGCTACAAAAACAGCAGGATATGTATTCTTTAAGTGGAAGTGGCAACACAAACCTACAGTGTGACAGAGGTTAAGACTTTCAGCTTACCAGTTTTGGAAACAAGTACATACTTATGCTGTAAATTGTGTGGAGCTGGGTCACAAAGGTTACAATGTACAGTCATGACCAAATTTTGTGTTTCGTGCCCTTTGCTGCTTCAGTTCTACAGGTTTTTTGTGATACAGTGAAGAACAGCCGTAGGACTTTAAAGAGTCCGTATTTACAGTGATGACCCTTCTTCCTTCTCTGGCATGGCATGCTGGATATCAGCTTGTGGGCCAAAGCCTGATCGATGGTGATCTATTCCAGCCTTATCAGTGCTCCGTGTTTGTGTGCGTCTACTTATCCACCCGCTTTTTAAGGACTGACCATACTAAAAACATCCTTCTTTCAACCATCCACAAACAATTTGGTGACAGTTTGTGCATTTTTCATCATGTTGGAGCACCATGTCACAAGGCACAAGTAGTAACTAAGTGGCCAGGAGATCATCAGATTAACATTTTGGATCCATGGCCAGAAAACTGATGGCAGATGCCCACAAATTGTGAGCACCGAAAAGGCAGGAATGGATCACCATCAATCAGTATTTGACCAGCAGCTGATATCCAGAATGCCACAGAGAAGTGGAGAAATTATAAAGAAGAGTTAACACTGAAAATATGGACTCTTTGCATAATAAATGTATTTGCCAGTAAAAGTCTTTTTAACTTATGAAATGCTTATGAAGTAAATATTTAAATAAAAACTGAAGCAGCAACGTGATGAAACACAGAATTTGTGCTACTAGCAGTGCTTACAAAAACATACCAACAGAGGGCAGTATTAGCTTGCATTACACTCACTGCTGGATCAGCAGTCCTCCTGCTCTCCCTGCTGGGAGCTCACTGCAGATGCACCAAGCAGCAGCTGCCGCCAAATCAAGAGGAAAGAAATAAAATATTTAGAGAATTAGAAATGTTTATTACTTACTAAATTCAATACTTTTTAGACAACATCATTTATGGAGGTATACAGTTACAAAAAAATGGTCTTTTTATAATAGCATCAAAGAAAATAAATTCTTACAAAAATAAATGGCTCGCAAATGGTTTTTAAAATGACAACAATGTTCTTCATAAAAATACAAATGCAAGACAAATCAAAAGCGTGTCTACACAATTTTAAGGTGTACAGTAATCGTAACTCTTTACACATGAAGTTGATTAACACAAAATGAAAGCACGTTTTCATTGAAAAAGAATTAAATGAGAAAATGAGTTCAGCTTATTGACAGAAACAGTGAGACAGGTTTGTTGAGGAGTGTGTGTGATAAAACAATTTGACTAATTTGCGTAGCTTAAATACATGAGCCTACAATATGTACAAGTACTAAAGAATCTGAAGGTTTTAGAGCGTAACTGTAAATTTGCTCTGGTTACATACGATGAACACGATTCATTAAAAGAATGCACAATACAACAATGCCACACACATCCCATTGGCCAGTTTGTCCTCTTTTTGGTCTCACCACGTCCGTATAAAATATAAAAATCTCAAGTGTCGACAAAAAGCCAGTATGATGGAAAAAACCCGCACGTGGTCGCACCAGAAAGCTGTTAACTTTACTGACATTTAAGGTAGTTATAAACACTGAAGCAGAAGTGAGAAAAGCTCAGCTAGCATTCATTCATGACAAAGATAATGCCACGAAAAGGGTTAAAGAGACTGCACGTTTGCTCACAGCCCATCTCACCTACAACTATGTTCTCCCTACAATACAGCTCGGACTCTTATCTGGAGAGCAAACGCAGAAACCAAGCAAAGCGTTACCTCAGGTGAGTAATTATCAGGTGACTTTCAAACAACCTTTCTCCAGCTGCACCCTCTGATCCTCAAAGTAGCTGCACCCTGCAAACACTGAGGCGAAATAGGCCTGTTTAGCAACAACTGAGGGTCCTCCTTTCATTCTCTCCCAAAACGAGCAATTATTTATGAGATGTTAGAGACTGAAAAACACGAGTTTACAGTAAGATCATTACTGTGAACTTGCAGTATGTTCCCTCTGTGTGTGAAAGTGTGGACTACATGTGTGCATGAGCTTGTGTGTATCTTTTAACTTTGGTCTCAGCAGGTCACAGAGTCTTTGTGGCATGTTGGAGTGTATCTTGGCCCATGTGCAGTGGGGAGAGTTGGGGATGAGTGTGTTCTTCAGTGGTTCTTGTCGTAGTCCTTCACCATGCGTTTGATGTGGAACAGTTTGTGTCTCAGACGGCGACACTCTCTCTTCTTAGCCTGGTAGTCTGATGTCTGCAGAAACGGCACAGAGAAACCAGTTAATGACAAAAACTCTACACAGATTGTGGTCTAAGTGTAAGACTCACTGCAAAGTCAGTCCTTAATCATGGCTTAAGAAAAATGACTCAAGAAATGGCTCCTCACCTGCTTCAGATCCTTCAGCTGATTATATTCCTCTGCTACAATCTGGGAAAAACAGAGGAAAAAAGTGTGGTATGATCACCACATAGAAAGAAAACATTAAAGCTGATAGTCTTTGTGTGTCTGAGTTACTCTTCACCCTCATTTATAGATGGAGACAAAAAGACTAAGATAATCCAATAATATCCTTAAACATTCAGTTACCAGGTCAAAGACAGCACACACTACAAAGTCAGACAGGTTGGATATGCCATCTTGAAGCTTAGACATGAACTGTACAAAAACTGATGGTTAATGGAGTGTTAAAACTCTAATATTAGCATAACGTCCTTTAACAATTCTTAGAAACTTTTGCATATTTAATACATGGAGGGGACTATCTGATTTCAGACTGGTCAGCTTTCTAAAACCAAACAAGTAATATACTTTTTGTCTGTTTGTTAAAAAACAGACTGTGTAGCTCCTACATTTGAGTCTAGGAGCTGAATATGAGTGTGGCAAAACTGTAACTAGTGTGCACTCAAACTGTAAAATGCTGAAATCTACAAATCTTCATTTTGTTAGTTGTAACAAAGAAAACATTCTAGCAGAACTTCAGTATTTGCTGGGAAATCTGCAAATATTCAAGGACGAGTTTCAAGGTAGACTTTATTATCACAGTTTGTTGAGTGGACACAATCAGAACAAACAATAAAATATATTAAATATAGAATAAATATAGAATATGTGTTTGTTTCGTCTTGTCGTCTTTGCCCAACGAAAGAATATATTTATTATTTGAGATGAGTTACATTGGGAGGAGCTGACCTTCTCTTTTCTATAACTGATTTGTAATTTAGGCTCATTTTTTTTTCTGTTTCCAGGCTTGTTTTTAGTTCAGCTATGTGTCTCTTTTGAGGAGAGTACGTTCATCTAACCTGGTATTTGGCAGAGGTGTCATCCAGTGTGTCCAACTGCCGGCTGAGCTTGTTCAACTGATCGTTAATGTCGTCCATCTCAGCACACAGCCGCTTGTACTCCCGAAGGTCGGCATCAAACTCGCTCTTATAATCATGTCGCTGAGTATCCGATGTTATCTCCGGGTACATGCTGGAGGAAAAGGATGAACAGAGGCAGGTGGTGCAGAGGGATAAATGATGGAGAGATAGCAAAGGAAAGAAAGACAAACATCAGTATCCCAGATAAACCTCCATCAGTCACTAGAAAGACCTCAAAATGCCAACTTACACCCTTTACAGAGGTTATCAACTCTATTAGTCAAGTCAAAGTTTATTTCTATAGCATATTTAAAACAACCTCAGTTGACCGAAGTGCTGTACAGGTTATACAAAATATACACTATACATAACAGTCACTAAATCAACAGTAAATACATACTAAAAATGATCAAATAAAACAAAGTAAATAAGACTGTGTTTGCATAATAAAACCCATGGTACCCTGCTCAACTAGAACTGAAAGCAAGTGAGAACAAGTGGGTTTTTAACAGTATTTTAAAATAATTGAGAGACTGGGCAGCTCTTATGTGAAAAGGCTGTTGTAAAGATTAGGAGCCGCCACTGAAAAGGCTCTATCACCTCTGCTTTGAAGCCTGGATCTAGGAATATTCAAGAGCAGTTGGTTCATAGACCTCAGTGGTCTGGTAGGAGTGTAGGGTGGCAAAAGTTCAGGTTAGTAAGGTGGCACCAAACCATTGAGACCCTTAAAAACAAGTAATAAAATTTTGAACTGGATCCTGAAATGGACTGGAAGCCAGTGTAAGGAGGCCAATATACACCATATTGCCAAAAGTATTCGCTCGTCTACCTTCACATGTATATGAACTTGAGTGACATCCCGTTCTTAATATGATGTTGGCCCACCCTTTGCAGCTATAACAGCTTCAACTCTTCTGGGAAGGTTTTCCACAAGGTTTAGGAGTGTTTATGGGAAATTTTGACCATTCTTCCAGCGGCACATTTGTGAGGTCAGACACTGATGTTGGACGAGAAGGCCTGGCTCGCAGTCTCCTCTCTGATTCATCTCAAAGGTGTTTTGTCGGGTTGAGGTCAGGACTCTGTGCAAGCCAGTCAAGTTCTTCCACACCAACCTCGCTCATCCGTGTCTTTATTGGACCTTGCTTTGTGCACTGGTGCGCAGTCATGTTGGAACAGGAAGGGGCCATCCCCGGATCAGATTACCAGATGGAGAAGCGTGATTTGTCACTCCAGAGAACATGTCTCCACTGCTCTAAAGTCCAGTGGTGGCGTGCTTTACACCACTGCATCCGACGCTTTGCATTGTGCTTGGTGATGTAAGGCTTGGATGAAGCTGCTCAGCCATGGAAACCCATTCCATGAAGCTCTCTACACACTGTTCTTGAGCTAATCTGAAGGCCACAAGTTTGGAGGTCTGTAGCTATTGACTATTGACTATTGCACAGAGTTGGTGACCTCTGTGCACTATGCGCCTCAGCATCCGCTGACCCCGCTCTGTGATTTTACATGGCCTACCAGTTTGTGGCTGAGTTGCTGTTGTTCCCAGTCGCTTCCACTTTGTTATAATACCACTAACAGTTGACTGTGGAATATTTAGTAATGAGGAAATTTCACGACTGGACTTGTTGCACAGGTGACATCCTATCACAGTACCATGCTGGAATTCACTGAGCTCTTGAGAGCGACCCATTCTTTCACAAATGTTGATTTTATACACCTGAGGCCATGGAAGTGATTGGAACACCTGAATTCAGTGATTTGGATGGGTGAGTGAATACTTTTGGAAATATAGTGTAGGTGTAATGTAATTCTTTCCTGTCAAAAGGTGAGCTGCTGCATTTTGTACAGCCTGCAGGCGATGAAGTAACGACTGATCAGAGCCAACATATAAAGAATTATTACTATTACTTCAGCAGAAACACAATGCAAGTCATTTGTAAGTGTTGGGTTCAGTTATGGTGAGTTCAACTTTAAATGTCTCCCTCTGGGATATTTCTGAAAGTGTGAATAAATGCAAATACACACAATATAAAAATCAGGTCTCTATAGTGCACCTTTTTGTACCTTTGTCCCAGTTCTCTAATTATGCCTGAGTACAGCTCATGTGAGGTGGCATGCTTTAGAGGATTAACTACTCTCCTGGATAGAATGAGGGATATATAGACTGTGGCCTTTCCCTGTTTTTTTTGTTTTGTTTTATTTAATTATCTATAACTTTACTGTTATAAGCGTACATGTTTCAAATCAAAAGATGTTCTAGCTGCACTTTCTTGTAAATGAAGTTACTATGCTTGATCTTCTGAGCTTAGGTATTAATTCATGTCAGAGAATATAGGTCAGGTCCTGAGGGGACGACAGCATTTGACTGCAATCCCCAATCTGAGTTTTTGCCTAATGACATTTTCTTCTCTAATCCAGACTGTGTGTGAGCAGCTCACAGATAAAGTAGAAGATTATTTCTCACCTCTCCCATTCTTCCGCATCCAGTTCATTGCCCGTCTCTCCTCCTGTGGTGTACTCCGTTTCATACTGAGACTCGTCCAGTTCTGGGTTACGTCTGCGCCTCTTGCCCCGGTGGGCAGAGGGTTTGCGGCCTCCCCCTGTCTCCTCTGAAGGGCTGGAGCTCGTCCCCCCGCCGTGGGAGAATATTTCTGATGGTCGGCTGGTTGTTCGCTCAGAGTACCTGCAGAACAAAGACATGAGAAACACGGCTTCTTCTTTCACGGGCTTACTCCAGAGGGGGTAATGATTATAAGTTTAGAAGAGCTTAGAGCTCACTCTTTTTCACAAAAGAGATTTTTGCATTTGTGTTTTTCATCAGTTTGGGAAAAGGTAATAACAAATATCATTCCACGCATTAAAAAGATCAGCAGCATTTGAATCAAAATGTGCTTGATGTTGCCAGTTCTGCCAAATGTGAACACACTAGACAGACATAACCAATCAATAACATCAGCAGAGTTTTTCAGTGCTAATCTCTGATTTAATGATCAATACCACTTTCATACATTATGTAGCTAGAATAGAATTTTGTGTATAAGAAATTTTAGGGGGCTTTGTGAGACTAAAAAAGCAAACTGTTTTCATCAAACAATATGAGTTACTGCAAAAAAAAAGATTCAAAAAAATTTGTTGTTTAGATGTGCTGGCATACTAGTTTTTCCTCCCTATTTCATTTGACTAATATCCCTCACTGATGGTATTTTTGTATATGAGATGCTATAGATCCTATACAGTTCAAAGATACTAGCATTGAGGTTATTGGCTTTTTTGGTTTTCATAGTGTAGATGGGCGTAGGATATGTTTAGAAATATACTCAAATAAAAATATTTAAGCAGAGATATTAAGCTCTAAGGACATTCTAATCAAAATAATACAAGAACCCTATTTCCTAAAATGTCCCAGGCAGACGCCATATGGAGGAAGGTAGACATTTACTAACCCATTCATGATTATTGCTGCTCATACCCTACAATCTGACTCTCTGCCATATGGAGGCTCTCAGTGACCAGGAAGCAGCTACAGCTCTTTAATAATGAGAAAGAGAGACACATTCAATTTTGTAGGTTTGTAGGGATTTATGGAGGAATCCAAATCCAATGGCCCAGATATTACAAGTTCTTACAAAAAAAGGCTGAACAACTGTGCACAATGCAGGTCTGCTGGCTGGCATTTATCTGCTTATGAAAACACCAGTTCTGTTTGTGACGTGAGGACAATCTTCTGTACTTTGAACTGACTGCAAGTATAGTGTTCAGTCAGTGTGTGTATAAGTGTTAGTGTGCTGACATGACATGGATTTGTTTTTCAAAGTAACAGAGATTCTACAAAGTGTAGAAGGAAGTGTTTGTGACACAGCTTTTATCCGAACACTGCAGTCCTATGGACACTAAAAAAAACAAAGACAAAGTGCTTCAGAAAATCTTTGCAGCTTTGATGAAGAGCAAATACATTAGTTCACAAATATCCTGCCATCCTCCTCAGAGAATTCAAAGAACATAAAATAAAACAAAACAAAACAAGGGAAGATTAATCCAACAAGTACTCAAAGGTCACACACACACAGATCTGTTTTGTGGGCAGGGCAATATGTTTTCATGGGTTTTAAAACAGACTAGTGATTACATATTGGTTGGGTGAGCCACGTGCTCTGAAGTGGGCTTTGCGTTCTGCTAGAGGACCTTCTCCATGTTTCCAAACAGAAAAACGTTCAAAGCCAACAAATCATGACAACAAAAACGAATAAAAATAAAGAAAACAGTTGAATCGGGTATCACTGAGCCAGTTATCTCTTGTAATGTGCCAAAGATATTTTCTCTTAAAACATTAAAAATGTTTTCAATGACTAATCTTGAGTTCAGGATAATATACATATAGTTTAGCCATCAAATGTGATTTAGGAACAACTCCTTGGTCTTATTATTTTATTATTATTATGACTGTTGACTTCACCACTTTTGATTCACTGTGACTTCAAGAAAAAAAGTTAAAAAGCAATTAATCTGAAGAAAACATGAATAAACTGATCTGTATGTACTTTTGATTGATAAAACTGACCTAAATGAATCATGAAGCACAACAATTCTGTAGTTCTGTGATTGTGTGAAAAGAATAACTGGGAAAGATTATATACAGTATATACTGTATATGCCAGACAAATGTTTGCGAGCTCATGGTGTTGAAAATAAAGATTTAAGTATTCAAAAAAAACAGGGCCACCTACTCATTGTTCTCGTAGGCGTCCCCATTATAGGAGCTGCTGTCCACCTTTGTTGGGGAGTAGGAGACGACACTGTTAGCAGAGGCGTTAAGCAGCCCACCTCCCTTCTCTGACACCAGCAGGGTCGGGGCATCCTGAACACTGCGGCTTTCCTCCACATTGTTCACCTTCAGCAGGCAGGAAAAAGCACAGGGTACAAGCTCAGCAAATACAAGCAAACAACTGAAGCACTCACAAAGACCAGACAAGCACACAGGCTCATTTTCTGACTAATATCCTGAAGAAGAAATATTATTGTTTTCTCTCCTTACACGTAAGTGGTGTACTAAAATGATCCACATGGATTTTTTTTTGTGTCATATATCATCCATTAAAATCACCAGGTTAGTAAAAGTTTTAAAACAGTACAATATCTTAAAGTGGAAAGTCATACTGGAACGCATTAACTTCAAAGATGGCTTATAAAGGAGACAAGAAAGAGATGAAGACAAAAGTATGGTAATTAGTACTGAGTGAGCAGTCAGGCATAAAATTGCACTTTGCAATCCAACTCCACACTGAGAGGCTTGGCTTGGAGTGCATGAAAAGGTCCGGAGGAAAGAAAAAGAACAAAGAAGTGCTACAGGAGGTTAATTACAACCAAAAATAAAATTAACCATAAATAAACCAAATCTTTAAGACTGCAATAAAATACTTTTGATGATTTCTTGTTTACAGGATTGGATTAGGTTTGTCCACACTGTAAGCCTGTTTCTGATAGCCTTATAACCTAAAGATATGATATACACAGAAAAATAATTCCCACTTTGCTTTCACTTCTATTATCTTATGTCTTCACAAACACCTGGAACGGATCTGCTCTTCCTTTCTGCCTTGAAACAAAAGGAGTCAAAACGTTTCCCTTAATCTGTATTTCCAAGTCCTTCCTGTGAGGTCAGATTCCCTGCATGAAGGCATTCCTCACAATGAAGGCCTCAGGGTTAGTCAGTGTTTAATCCACAAAGTGTATCAATGATTAGACGCTTTTTACAAGACCTCTAAACAAAGCAGTAGCCTTGAAATTGGAAACAGGGTTCTACCATCTCTACTACTTTGAAGGCTTCACATTAGCAGACACTCAGAGGTGAGAATTTACTAATGAACCACCATACACAGCTCTACTTCTGTGGCAACGTTGACCAGTCTTCCACTCTCTAGGTGGTACATCACTAAATTCCTCACAGGGCAGGAGAGCTAAACATCAGCCTTGCCCCTAAAAAACAATAATCACACTGGGTGGAGTGCTTGGGTGGGGGAGAGCAGGCCTTCGTGCAGCTGCAGGAGAATCTTATTGGAAGAATCTCAACAATGTCCTCTCAGTGAGTAGCACAGCGGCCGCTGGGAAGTGTAAGCACAGTAAGAATGTCTGAGATTGCTGGACCTGGTGAAGCAAAGCCAGGAGCCAAAGATTGACAGGAACATAAAATGACTTGCAGGCAATGGTGGATGTTGATGAGGAGGCAGTGACGCATGGAGGAACAATAAAAATGAGGTAGAAGTGTATGTAGGAAAAGGAAGGAATAGTAGGACCGACATAAAGAAACAGAGTCTTGATGGAGTTAAGTAGAAAACCAGGAGATGTGGTGGGTAAGAAAAGGGAAGCCCAGTCTGAGCAACAAAAGCAAAGAGATTTACTGCATGTCAGCTGTAAATTGTCTGCTTGCATAACTTCAAAAGTTTTAATTGGAGGTAGTTCAGCAAAGATGATGGTAAAACTAGCTTTTACAGCAACGTATTAGAGCAGATACTACTCAGACAAGAGGTGATAATGTGCAAGAGTAACCAATTCTTTGCTCTTCACATTCACCAATATTTTTTCACCATAATGTAAATATAATACCATAATGTTTCACCAAAGTAAGACCATTTTAAAATACTGTTCCAAACCACATTCACTGTCTATCTATGAAGTAGCTCAGGATGCTTTCAATCTCCATGTGTGCAGCTCTTCAGTGTTTCTAGCACACACACAGCCCTGCAGAAAGCAACTCTGATGACCTCATGCAGCAGACACAATGCAGCCCCCCCCCGGGCGAGCTGAATGCAGCTTGTGTGTGAGGTCATCAGAGCAAGCCAGGCCTCCCTGAGCTCAGCAACAGAGATGTGTCCAATCTCAAACCAACCACAGCCTTAGACTGTCACTAGCCTGGTGCTTAAAGGAGCAAAACAAGACTGATGACTCATTCTGTGGTAGTGAAGAGATGAAGGTAGTGTGTCAACAAAGTAAAAAAAATAAAAAAGACTGGAGCTTGAATGATTATTATAGTCATAAGTAATATGAGAAATATGAGAAATATGAGGGCAGAAAAGATAAAATATGTAAGTTGGCCTTAGTTCAGTCAATGAATATACAATACTGGCACACACTGGTTGATGTGCTTTATAGAGAACACAGTCTTCAGGCAAAAAAGTCAAGTATGATACACCAACTACATACAGTATATGTTGTGAACTTTGAATAAATAATGAGATAATGAGATTCATCTTTCTTACTGTACAAACTCTGTCCCCTTTTCCTGAACCTTTACTTGATTAAAAATATATTTTAGTGTTTCGATTTCCCGGAGAAATTAAACACTTCATTACTGCACCTACAATGAGCTTGATGACTTCACTGTGTACTGCTCCATTATTAGACACTAGTGCTAGTCACTGTGGGTTCATTCACTCTGCCTGTACACCTCTGTGTGCGTGATGCCACACTCTCGGGAATGACGACCTCTCACAAAAACAAACAGCTCTATATAATCCAGCATAACAACATATCTGTTTGGTACTTCTTTTGGTATCCTCCGGTCTTTGGAACAGATACACTGTGACTCCCAGCATCCTCGATGGAGAAATGTAATCAAATGATATTAGGCAACAATACAGAAGTCAGAGTATATTTGTCCCTCCCTTTAGTAAAACTATGCTGTAAGATAAGTCAAATCTTTGCAAATTTATGATGTGGATAAAACAATTACCTCACACACTTTACATAACTTCTGTATTCTTAAGTTAGGGTGTTTGATGGGAGAGGGTATACTAGCATAATCATTGTGTTCTTGCATATTTAAAGTAAATATTTGCTTTATATCTGTTTTTCTTTCACTTGCAGTTGGCATGTATGTACTGTATGCCATGTTTGTATATTTTTCTGTGTTCCTGACCCTCCAGTGGATAATGTTTGAACAAACACTGGATGGGAACAGGAAAGATTCATCATTAGTGTGATGAGGTACTGTGGCAGAAATTTCAGAAGTCAACTATCAACCCATGTTTCAGTTACTGGTCCTACATGACTGGCACACTCTTGACTTTTAATAAACACAAAGGCAGACTCTCTAGAAACCACCTGCCTGCTTACTAT
Source organism: Heterochromis multidens (assembly GCA_015108495.1). Classification (NCBI taxonomy): domain Eukaryota; kingdom Metazoa; phylum Chordata; class Actinopteri; order Cichliformes; family Cichlidae; genus Heterochromis; species Heterochromis multidens. The sequence continues at coordinate 10,884 of VUQS01031056.1, read as the reverse complement.
CTCCCCAGGTGGTTAATGATTATTCAGAGTGAAACCAGGTTGTAGACCATTTGCAAACAATCACAGATTGCTATCATCCCTGACCCTTAACAAAGTGACTCAGCCAGAGGAAATAGTGAGGGTAGTGTTACTGTTTCCCTGCTGAATCCTTCGAAACATCTTTATATGAAACTCCTCTTGGACTGTGAACTCATAAAGACAAGCAATGAAATCATATGAGAGAAGTAAACTGGCAATCAATGCCAATCAGCTGTCTCTTCAGACAAGTTACATGTTAAAAATAACATGGTAAATCAACAGACTAACATTAGGTATGTGCAAGTCTCTGCTTGGTTATTTACAGTTCACCACAATCACCTACCTGTCATTATCACTGATGACTATCTACACAAGAAGATGAATACCTCACTGACAACCTACCTGCTCACCTACTTTATAGGGAAAAAAGGTTGCCATTTAGCAACAAATCACAATTTGTGACAGTGAGGTAAAGCATATGTCAACAAGTTTTGTTGGCTCAATCTTTTATGCAAAAAAAACCCCACTGTAGTTGAGCATTTCATCATCTAATCAAATCTGTCAGTGATTACTGTGCTCTATCCTGAGGCTGGATTTAAACTCTGCATGACCCTGCTCATTTGACTCCAAGCTGTGCATGCATAAACTCCAGGCAGTTTGGGTCAAAGGAAATGGAGGAATGCAGGAAGGAAATGTGATTTTTCTCTTTTTAACATCCCCCATTAAACCCTTATTAAACTGTGTCTACCATCCTGTTGTCTCTTACCCATTCTTCTACATCTCTGCCCTCTGAGGCCTTCCCACCAACAAGAGGCTCATCCCAGTAAATATTCGGTTTTCCATAGCGCCAGATCTTCCCTCTTGTTTTCTGTGCGAAAAAAGCTGCAACACTCAAGGCGATGACAACCAGGAATCCACACGCCATGGCAATTCCCTGGTAATGGCAAGAATATGAGTCTGAGTAAAGGAGATGAGCTCTGAGATAAAGCTGGTTTATCCTGGTACAAAAAGGACACAAATACAAATGTGTGACATCATTACACGAGTCACAAGTTGCAGCACAGAACTGATAATATGACAAGTTAGGAAAGGTTGACATATATTTGTGAGGTTTTATCTCACTTATACCACAGTTCTAACAGCTTTTAACAAGCAGATAATAGACAAGAAAAAAACTGCAGTCACTGTAGCTTTGAAGCTTTTTAAATGGTTGAAATAAATCAACAACAAATCAATCAAGAAAACTCGCTGAAGACTTTTCACCATTATGAAATGACAGAATAAACAGGTTCATGGATCATCATCATCAATCAAAATTTAACTCAGGTTTCTAGATCAACATGAAATAATCCTGGAAACAGATCCTACAACTTAATATAGCTACAGACCTCCTGTGGGTCCACAAAGCAATAATGGTACAGGTACTGGTTGTACATGGGGAAGCCTCCCACTCCTCCCATCTGCGAGTAACTGGTCTGGTAAAGATTCTGGCACATCACGAGCATTGGATTATACATCATACTGGAGGAGCTCTGGGCCATGGGATTCACCCCAACGATGTAGACAATGTTTATGATGCCCTGAAAAGACACAGAATTAGTGCACCAACATATTTAGTATATTATGTTTAGTATATTGACATATATACATTAACATCTGAAAGCTGATTGGTGAAAGAAACATCTCGTAGCAGAATATGAGGCAGCAGCATCAGATTACATGGTAGCAAACAGTCAGCAGCAATCTTATCACATAGTGTACAGAACACCTTGTGAGTCCAAAGGCTGCAGTACAAGGAGGAGACAGACACCTTTCATGTTAGACTAACAAATGTTAACTGCCTCTCTAGCATTCTCTAGTATGTATCTAATAACTTTAGTTAAATTAAGTGGAATCATACAAAATCAGCAATGTTTACCGGCCCTTTTGTAGCTACACTGAAATTGACAAATAAACTGTAAATAAATGAAACATAATACCACTAAAAGCTTGAGAAAATCAGGTTACCATATTTTTCTGCAATAGACATAAAATAAAAACCAGAAAGCTGAGAAAAAGTCAGGCTATACTATACTGTGTGAATTTGCTGCAACTGAGGACTCTCTCTCAGTAACCTCTAAATCCATGAAAGTTGGGAATAAACCTGAACGCCTGAGATGCCTTTTCCATTTGTCTGTACAGTGGTGTTATGTTCTATACTGAGCAGCATAATCATACTGGTGTGCTGGATGAACATCTGTATGCACTGGTTAAACCGAGTTAAACTGTGTAGACATGTTCTGTTTCAAATTATGCTTCTGGTATTTAGGGTTTTCAAAAACATCCAAATTTAAATACTATTCATAACAAAGAAAGGCGTTCACATTTTTGACTGTTAGCTGAGATGTGAGATGGGAAGCTTCAAATATTTGGTGATTATGTGAGATGCTGCAGCACAAAAATACTGATATGATTGTGCTAAAAAAATACACTATTATGCTGATGCAGTCCCAGTTCACTCTTTCCCTGAAAGAACCTGACAGAGTAGAGATCTCACCAGATATGCATGTTGTCCAACCAGGGATTAACCTCTCAGACAGTAGCTGCAAATGGCTTATAGTCATAAGGATATTTAAGCACAATGCTAACATGCTTATGTATCTGCATATGTAGCTTATTAACATATCATTTCATTGCTGAGCTCAATATCACAAGGACTGCCAGCCGTGTGCAATGGACTATGGCATTGTCCACAGGCCCAATATTACACACTCAAACTCAGAAGCTCAACAATCTGTGTGTGTGTGTGTGTGTGTGTGTGTGATTCAGTTATGACTCAAAATGAATTTCACTTTAAGCTTTACTGTCTGTGCAACAACAATTTAAATATATGTCTTGATCTAAAATTATTTTAGCTGCATGATGATGATAAAAGAGCTGAGCTCTTTCGGCAAGGGAGTTGGGGATTTTTGTCAAACAGCTGATGAGAGACGACAAAAGGTTTTGTCCCAAATGGGAGGTTTATGAGGGAGCTCAGGCCATGTTATGTTAGCTTTAGCAAATACTAAAGAAAGTAAAGCACCTGCTTTTAAAGTAAAGGTTTCCTAGTTTTCTTGTTTTCAAGTGCAAGGTTTCTTTAAAGTATCAGAAGTCTCTTCTTAGTGATGCAGAAGTACAGATTGTTTGTCCCTGGGTCTGGTCCATTAGATGAAGGTTCATTTTTATTGTCTCTAGATCAGGAAATTAAACTTCCCTTAGCAGTAAAAGTATATATACAGCTTTTAAACTATCCAGCAATAGCATTTTCATTTGGTATTATACCTTCTGAGGAGGCGTGTCTTTAGTTTGAATCTGTGGAAAGTTATTTGCTCTACTAATTATTTGCCACTGCCATATTTTATAATGTGCTATGACAGCACAGCCTGACACACACTGATAGCTAAAAACATAATTTTACATGAATACTGAGCTTTCATTAGATTATTCACCAAAGTATTTGCACTCCTCTCTATGTGTATTAATAAATAAGTGCAGATCTGAAATGTAAAAGAGTATTACCTGCAGGACAGCCATCAAAACGCTGGCTATCAAGAGGGCCAGAAAGAACTTCCTGCTGCGGACTATGTTGGATTTAGAGAAGCTGGCAATGAAGAAGGCCAATGCTCCTATAAAGTTAATGGCTGCCATGGCAATCATAGCAGCTTTGGCCGAGTAAGGAGAAATGTAGGAGCCAGAGCCGTAGTAGTTTCCATATCCCCCATAACTACCGTAGCCTGAGCCATAGCTGCCCCCAGCGTAGCCACTGCCATAGCCCATACCAGAACCATAGTACCCCATTCCCATGCCGTATCCGTACTGGATGTCCCACATGAGAGTGGAAGCCACACAGGCAAATATCGCCACACACAGCACTATCACTGTGGCCATCATGGCTTTGACGATCCCAGGAGGTGAGAACCATTTGTAGAAGTGCTGTGGCCTGTCTTCAATGTAGTAAGATCCCGGTGGAGGTGGGTATGCGTTGTAATCGCTCTGTGGTCCATGGAAGCTCCCCGCAGGGCCAAAGCCATTGTTGGGTGGAGGGGTGAATGGAGGACTGTAGACTGGTGGACTCTCGTAATGCTGCTTGTCAAACATCGCTCAAAGACACCTGGAACTGTAAAGAGAAACACCAAACATACAAAAAAAAAATCTGTCAACAACTGAGAGATCAAAATGTACAGCACACGAGCAGGAAGAGCTGTCCTGGGCTGTTTTTCAGCTGAACTGATATGAGTAACGCTACATGGACAGATACGGGAAATTTAGGCGTGACTGTCTTTGCAAATGAGGCTAAGTGAGAGAACAGTGTAAATGTTTTACTATTTACAAGGGAGTGGATTTTATGATGGCACAACTTAGCTGTGTTTCTCTTTCATTAGACTGAGGAAACTGGGTGTTATAAAACAGATCACATACCTGCTCTCTTATGTTAACAGAAAAAAGTTAAAGAAATAACCACAGTCTTGAGGTCTCTGAACCAGCCAAGTCAGAATCAGTACGGAGATGTCGGTACCAGGACAGGGAGAGGAGCCAAACAACAATACTTTCCTTTCTGCCTCTTTACAGTCTCTCTCTAGCCCCCGCAATGTCCAGAATTTGAATATTTCACACCCCAACATGCAGCTAAAAAGTTTCTTTTTTGCTACACGTGTTACAGAAAGATATACAAGGCCACAGAGTATACAACATAACAATGCCCATTCTTCTACACTGAGCTCTACAGGGAGTGGGCGGCCTACATGTTTGACTGAAAGGCACGTAAACAGCAGCAGTGTTACTGCAGAAGACAGAAGCCCTTAATTCCTCTTTTACCTTTACCTTATGTTATTGCCAACTGTGCTCACTCCATATGGTATGAATGCAATGGGCAGTATAACACAGTGTTACACTTGCAACTGACTACATTAATTAATTAATAATTATTATTAATCAAATCATTTTTTCATCTATAAAACATCATAAAAGAGTGAAAAAAGCCCTGCATGTGTCCCAAGATCCCAAGGTACATCTTCAAATTATTTCTCTGATAAAAACATTCACTTCACAATGACATAAAAAACAAAAAGAAAAAGCATTTTTACACTTTTACAAAGCTGATAGAAGCACATGCTTGATATATTTTTGCTTGATAAATTACTTCTTATTCCGTTTCTGTGCTGAGATGTTTTAGTTTTTGACTGGGAGCTGAACAAATCAAGTAAACTGAATAAGTTAACTGGAGCTCTGGGAAATATTGAGGGGATTTATTTTTAACTTGATGTTTCATAGACAGAACAATGAATGAGGCCAAAACCCTGTTAAAATAAATGGTCCTTTAATTTACTTTTAATTTACTCTTTTTCCATCTTTAGTAAAATCCATTGTCAAGGAGTCTGTGCGCCACAGTTTTGATTTTGATCACACCAAATTGTACCTACATGTTCTCATTGTGGCATGCTGGCAGGAGGAAATGGCTAAGATGCCCAGCCATTCAGAAGTTTAGACATACAGAGAGAGATACAGTCTCTGGCATTGCCCACAGTGTCATTATTCTTAGCCCCTTTTATGGGATTCGGGTGCACACAACAGAAGAAGAGGTCTCGCCTCAGAGCCTCCATCTCAGACACCTTCCCATTATACCCTCACTCAGTCCTCCATATCCTTCATCCCCCTTACAATTGCCCTGTCTCTTAACTCTCTCCCCCGCTTCTCTCCTGCCCTCCATAACTTCTTGCCTTTGTTCCGGAAGCAGGAGGGGCAAAAGTCAAGGCTGCTCGTCACGGGAACAGTGTTGCTATGAAACCAAAGTTTCAAAAAAAAAAAAGAAAGAAAGAAAGAAAGAAAAGAAAGAAAGAAAGAAAGAAAGAAAATTGGGGCACTGTCCAGGGAGGATCAAACAAGGGCTCCTCTGTGCTGCTCCTGCACGGACTGAGGCAGAAAACAGAAAGAGGGGAGTACAGGTGGATGAGCATGTAGTGCTCTGCAGTGTCAGGTGTCCTTTATTCTCGGCTGGGTGGTAGTTTACTTACTGCTACAGTGTTTGTTTATAACGGTTATTTAGCTTGTTACGAGCAATCAAATTCAACTAGGGCAGCCCACGCAGGCATGACTTCAACCTCACTCTTAAATGCTTCACTTTATTACACCAGGAAAGGTAGAGCACCTCAGGTCTTCACACAGAAATCTAAATCTTTAACTGATCTAAAACTGCCAACAAGCCAATATACACTTGAAATACTGTATTTTAATTAAATAATAAAACTACTCCTTAATTTTTCAGTTCAAGAAAGATGTTTGTGTCTGCAGCACACCGATCGTTAGGACCCACAAAAACATGGGGATGACTTATTAGGAACCTTTGCTCCTGCTAATTGCCTGATTATAGTGTACTTTCATACTGTATCTACAGCAGTAGTACACGAGGAACAATAGCAATAGTAGTAGCAGTAGCAGTATTGGTGTTTGTCTAACACTGGATCGCCTGGCTCATTTTGAGGCTGGGCAGAAAGCACAGTGTTTGGACCACAGTCACAGGTCAGGTCAGACACCCACCAGCCGCAGCCTGAGCACCACTACAACACAGAGTCTCTATCAACTGCCCCTCATAAAGGAATTCCAGTTATACAGTCACATGTCGTACATCTGTCAAAAACAATTAGACCCCTGCCCAATGTAGGCTGCGACCCACTGGCACACACACAGGAGTCAGCCAAGACTTCCTGCTCAAAAACACCCCACTGACAAAGCTCCTGCACCATAAAAGTTGTGGGGAATAAACACAGGTTTCTTCTCATGCACTAAAACAAGAAGTGTTGTTTCATCTGGTGTTCTTAGAGACCTTTATGTGTGAGGTTGTTTGAGACACAAAGAGAGGCATTTGGACCCCGAACAATTATTTGACAAACAGATAAGGTTACAGAGTAACCAGCTGATTGAGGAAAAAGTAGACAAAACTGAAGCGGGTAAGTAACAGATTCATAATGTCTTCATAACTTCAACCAAAAGCTGAACATTACACAGCCTTAATAAAGGTGGGGTTTATTTAGGGGGTGCATTAGGTCTGCAGTATCTGGCATGGACAACTTCACATAAACATGAGCTACAGTTATGGATCAAATGTGAGTCTATTTATATTTATAACCGCTTTATTTGTGTCTACATACATCACTGAGGTAAACACACCTCTGAAACCACCAACACGCTGATTACATGCTGTGTGATTTCTGGTGGTGGGGCTGCTCTCTTTGTTTGTTTATGATCAAGTACTTTTGATTTAAGCATGACTTCTTTTATTTCAAGCCAAAAACATATCCCATCTGATATCAATACAGGTGTGGTTTTTGCGCTATTTTGACCCAGTGGGATTCCGGTATAAGTAGTTTTAAACTGATTTGTGTATCATAAATAAGAAACAGTAAAACTAACTCAGTAATGTCGTTAGCTAGCAAGACTCAGGAGTTGTTGGCCCACCTGTCGAAGTTACAAATCTACCGTGTAGTTACCGTTAAATCCAACAGCGGCAAGTATGAACCGCTTAATGAAACATTAGTGTAAGTTAGCTCACCAGTCAGAGGCAAAAGCAAAACTTTACAGCCGGATATTAAAATTACCTCTATCCACCTCACGGTTATCTTACCTGAGGTCGCCGAAGGGGGGATAAAAACTTGACCAATGTCCACCCTTACTTCCTGCCGAAACTTTCCTTCTTCTAAACGTGTGAGGCTGTTTGGGAAATTAAAGTGTCCGTCGGATTATGCGTTTCCGCGGCTAAAATAAACCACTATCTGAAACTAATGCTGCAGTCGTTTCTCCGTCTCCGGTGGCCGTCCCAGGCAGACAGACGCAGACAGCGGTCTCTGAACAAGTGCTTTTGTCCCGCCTGTCCTCCGCGGTGATGAGGCCCACCGCACTACACCACCGCTTTTCAACCGCAAGAGGTCACACTTTCTGCCTTACACGACAAACCACACCAGACAGGCGTATTGTTAGAAAGTAATGTTTTTATAGTAACCACACAGTAATAACATTTAGCAGGGAAAAGACGGCAAAAAGGGTAAAAATCGAAGCGAGCATAGTCTTCCGCTAGACAATATAGTTCTTTAAGCTCATTAACAAACCGTTGCTTGGATGCTTGAGAGGAAAGTGAATATGGCTGTAAATAGCTTTATATTAGTTATAAAATGCTGCTTTATTGCGCTGTTGTTTTAGTGTAAACAGCCGCATCCTGACGTCCTCAATAAACATTATTAAACAAGGATTTCCTTTAAATAAACCTGTGGTATTTCATTACAGGAAAAATATCATGATATGCATGATTCATGTTAGTGTAACACTAAGTGATTTATGCTATTGCAGTCTTTAAAATGTCATGTTTTTTCCTTGCTGTTTGACCCTTAAAGGCAAACAAAGAAATAGATGATTTTTAAAAAAAAAATCATAGCACACTTTCTCTCATGTGCAGTTTTCCCTTCAGTGATGTACTTTCATATCCACAGCCAATTAATATTTGGTTATTCATTTCCTAGAGTAGGCAAGATCAAAGCAAGCGGTGCAAACAATAATAGTCAGGAAGGTGTCACCTTTCATGTTTACATGCACAAAAAGAGTCAAGTTTAAGCAGTTCACTTCCTTGGATCAGTGCCACAAACTGCCAGTGAAAGGCCAACTAAAACATTTGGCTTCATACACAGCACAGAGTACACAGGAGAGGTGGAAAAGAACGTTTTATTTTATTCCCTTTAAAACATGAATAAAGAGTCTTCATGACAGTATTTTTTAAAGAAAACAGAAACATTTTCCCGTCTAGTGCCTCACAGCACGAGTCACCATGAGTCACTGTGATTGTAAACACGTTAAATCCTCCATGACATGTAGGTGTAATCATCTGCTTCATTTGTAAATAGAGCTGTAACTTTAATCTCCAGTCATGCAGCTAGATTGTAATATAATTATAGAATTCAGCAGCCTCAACTCCTCCAGTAAAGCATTGTATTACATATTCATAAGCTTGATGGTAGCCTGGCTTTATAATCTGCACAGATTTTACTTTAAATGTCTCAATCAGTAAATTATGTCTAAATATACTCATATATCAATGAGACTTGTGGAGTTGAAACAAATCCATCAAATACCAAAACAGAGAGAAATCAGTGGAAATCCAAAATATGCGTGATCCTGCCATCATATCAGAGGTTATTTAATCCCTGTAATTATTTTTTTCTGTGTGTGAGGTACCACCTCTGACTGTACTGTAGAGCTTGAACCCTAACTGTTTCCTGTTCTGATTGGCCAGATCACAACTGGGTCATTCCATCTCAAATCAACACGGGCCTTCAGCTCCACCATCTCTGACTTGCATAAAAATTTGATGGTAAAAAGTTTGAATATATTTAATGACTGCTGTGAAATTTCAGCTTCATATATCAAATACTTTTCAAGATATATTTTTTTGAAAAGTGGTCCATCAACCCACTTTCAGGCCTTTCCCCCCCCCCCACATTGAAATCAGAGGCAATGTTTGAACATGAATATCTCAAAAACTATTAAAGATAAAAGCCTGAAATTTTCACACATTCTTACCTTCAAAATGAATCAGGATCTGTAATTTGGGAGAGATACATTGAAAAATGTCTGAGTATTGGCTAGTTAAAATATGAAAGAAAGTCCAGCACTCCTGCAAAGTCCCATATTTGATCACAGACTAATAAAAAACTCCACATCGCAAGAGACAGCTAGAGATAATTTCTGAATGGTATATAGTTGAATTTCACAATACTGCAAAATAAAGCATGTAGAATACTTTTCAACATGAAATTCTTAGTGGTAAACGCACACACAGATATGATTACACACACACACAGAGATTGCAATACACACATGCGGATTGAGATACACATGCAGAAATGCTTTTGTTACAGTAGTAGCCCCATATATCCAGGGCTTCTGGTTGGGGAGCTTCCTGAGTTGTATGGTGTGCACGATGTTATTAACACAAGTGCTAATGTACTCAGTCACATACTCAGCACAATCCTGTATGCTGACAGAAAAGTCCTCCTGAGTGGCTGCAGCCTTAAACACATCCCAGTCTGTCCAAGCAAAACAGTCCTGCAAGGTCCTCTTAGTCTCTGGGGTCCAGAGCTGAACTTGTTTGGTAACAGGGTTTATTTGTTTCAGTCTTCGCCTATAGGCCGGGTACAGGAACAGAGAGAGATGTGGTCCGGGTGTCCACACCGTGTATGTTACTGTAGACATGATCCAATGTGTTCTTATCATGGGTGGGAATGTTCACGTTGATAACATTTAGGAAATACAGTCCATAAATTGCACTGGTTAAAGTTGCCAGCGGTGATAAAAACAGCATCAGGATTAGCCGTCTCTAATGCACTAATGCAGTGCTTCTCAAATAGTGGGGCGCGTGTGACCCCAGGGAACATGCTTTTGTTGCCGTACTAGAATAAAGTGTAATTGCACATCCACTACAGTAGGTGGCAGGGTTTTTTTGCACCGAGCATGTGCACACACACAGCACAGAGCAGGAGACATGAAGTGCAGTAAACAAACCCTCAAGAAAAATGGAAAAATATTTAACAGTGACGAAAAGAAAGGTGGAGAGAGATGGAGATAATGAGACAAACGAAAGTCTCCCAAAAGCTAAGACGAGGAAATATGACGAAGCGTATGTAGCGCTTGGCTTCACTGTGACTACGGTGGGAGACGAGGAAAGACCGTGTGTCTATATTTCTTTCTTTTTTCTTTTTTTGTTTTCTTTAATGTTAATAAGGATACAATGTTATGCAGAGATGTACTTATAATAACAATTTTATAGACAAATGATACTATTTATAGTCACGGGGGAGAGTGGGGGGT
>VUQS01031049.1:0-15771 GCA_015108495.1 Heterochromis multidens | reverse complement strand
CTCCAAACCATCTCAGCCTTGCCTCTCTAACTTTGTCTCCAAACCATCTCAGCCTTGCCTCTCTAACTTTGTCTCCAAACCATCTCAGCCTTGCCTCTCTGACTTTGTCTCCAAACCATCTCAGCCTTGCCTCTCTAACTTTGTCTCCAAACCATCTCAGCCTTGCCTCTCTGACTTTGTCTCCAAACCATCTCAGCCTTGCCTCTCTGACTTTGTCTCCAAACCATCTCAGCCTTGCCTCTCTGACTTTGTCTCCAAACCATCTCAGCAAACCATCTCAGCCTTGCCTCTCTAACTTTGTCTCTAACTTTGTCTCCAAACCATCTCAGCCTTGCCTCTCTGACTTTGTCTCCAAACCATCTCAGCCTTGCCTCTCTGACTTTGTCTCCAAACCATCTCAGCCTTGCCTCTCTAGACTTTGTCTCCAAACCATCTCAGCCTTGCCTCTCTGACTTTGTCTCCAAACCATCTCAGCCTTGCCTCTCTGACTTTGTCTCCAAACCATCTCAGCCTGAGCTGTTCCTCTGATGTAAGCCTGACCATTCTGGTCACTCCCAATGAAAATCTGAACATCTTCAGCTCTGCCTTCTGTCTTTTTGTCAGTGCCATCGTCTCCAAACCATACACCATCGCAGGTCTCACTACCATCTTGTAAACCTTCCCTTTCACTCTTGCTTCTATCCTTCTATCAAGATTACCCCCGATATTTTTCTCCACCCACTCCACTCTGCTTGCACTCTCTTCCTCACCTCTCCTGTGTGCTGTCTGTTGTAAGACAGTGCAATATGAAGAAAAAAAAACAGCGTGACTTCTTAGCTAAAAATAAAGTGAAAAATAATGTAAAAATGTCAAACTTCAAAATTTAAATTGAGCTAAATATGCAAAATCTATAAGAAAATGACCAAGAAAGCCCTACGATATAAATAAGACTTCTAATAGTGATGTCCTCAGGCAGGTCCTTCGACAACCGAGGGGTAACAGATGAAACCGAACAGAGATCGGTGGTCTGTGTAACATAAACATTCAGGGTTTCTTCTATACAGAGAAATTTTTGTGTATTAGGCCAGAGCCAAAGGAAAATCACCATCGTTGTAATTAAGTTATTTTTTAACCTCTTTGTCAGAAGAATTGTGCCCGTTTTTGTTTATCTGATCATCCCACATAATAAAAAAAATGCACAGATCTCTGCTAATCCAGGTAACGCAGACTCACTGACTTTACTGTACGTGATTACTGTCTCGTGACCCTCCAACAATAATAAAGTGCAGGGAATGTACTCGTTTTAAAAAAAAAAAATGTTATATGTAATCTCTCTTAGACACAATAAGAAAATATATCATGGATTAAAGAGTTAACTTCCATAAAGTGGACATACAGTAACGAGCTATAAATATAAATAAACTGTGTCACGCTCCTCTCGTGGGAGAGCAGTAACAGTCAGTCTGATCAGCTGTTTGGGATCCAAACGTTTCACATACACGTCCTGAAATAGAGGGGGATGATGTGTGTGCATGTAACAGGACTCATTGGTCATCTGAGGTTTTTCTGTGTGTCACCATCATGTGGGCTTCAGGTTTCTGCTGCTGCGGTCGGCTGCATCCTTCACGAGGAGGTCGTTCTGCATGGGAGGAGCGCTGAAGCAGGGCAAGCAGGGAAGGGCGCCTGACATGATCGAGGGTAAGAAAGCAAGCACACTTCCTGATTCACGTCACCTGATTTAACAATAAGAACACAGCAGGGCAAAGAGTGCAAAAAAAAATAAAAAAATACTGAGCAGAACTGAGTTCGATTTTTTTGGCGTGGCCCTCCACAACAGTCCCAGTTTCTCATGTGGCCCCTTGGGAAAATTTATTTCCCACCCCTGGTTTAGGGTGTGGCTTCTAGAGGCTAGAGGCCATGGAGGCACTTTCCCTCATCTATATGTAAGACCCATAAAATATTAAACTTTTCACCAGTTTTCAAGCGTGTTAAGTGTGATTTACTTTTGTAAATGATAATAAACAAAGCAAGGCCCTACATATGACCTTCTGCATCCTTAGCAGAACAAGCCATGCTGGCATCTAATGGTGTCATTTCCCAAATAAAGTTTGTTTGTTCGTACGTTGAGTTTATTCTGATTTGTCCGTTGGTCTCCTCATGAGTCCATCCTCCTCCTCTGAGCCCTCACTCTGCAGGTGTTTAATCCTTTGTGTTTCTCCACAGGAAATCCACTGTTACACGTGTCAAATGGTGTGTGTTGGTAAACCAAGACGAATCCTAACAATCTGAACTGCTTATTAATTCTCTTCTAATTTACTCTAATTACATTTTAACTCCTTCCTGCATGTTTTTTCCACTGTCTCCTACTTGAAGTGCACATCGTTTCAGCTTCTGCTGTTCAGCTTTTTAGTAGAGCTGCATTTTATGTTCAAAGACACCTCCTCTGGCAGAAATAAACCCTTCCTGTGGCAGTGAACCTTCTCTCTTCTTCCTCCCTCTGTGGCATTGAGTTTCAGTTTTATATTGTCTTGCTGTTCAGGTCTTGCTGAGCTACAAGTCTCAGATCCCTCCATTTTTGTTAAAAAAAAAAAAGTAATATTTAATGGCATCATTTTACTGAAGCACAGCTCTGACAGAGAGTATAAAACAAGCAGCTTTAAATCTCTGGTGCTCAGATGTTCCAGCTAGATCTGATTCTTCTTCTCTGTTTTCAGTGCGAAACAGGCTGAGAGAAATCGTGGGAGCTTCCACAAACTGGAGGTACTGAACTGTCTGTGAGTTTGTTTCCAGCTCCATTTTTTATAGATCAGCGTGATTCGCAGTTCAAAATAATCCTTATTTATCTCATACTGTCTGAAACAAGCTGTTTTAGCTCCTCCCCCTTTAAGCCACCTTACGTCTGATTGGCTGCCCCTCAGGCTTCTGTGCCTCAGATGACCATATTAGCAACATCCCCTCTCTGTGACATCACACAGATCTAACAGTAGAAGCTGTCAAAAAACCAACCGTTTTTACATACATGCTGACCTCATAATTACAAACTTTGTTTTTAATATAAACATCAGCCACTATAACAGTATATAGGACAGAGAAAAAGGAAAAACTTAATAGGTTCACTTTAAGTCTTAATAATCTGTCTATTTCTGGTGAAATAATTCAGTTTTTCACTCTTAATCTGTAAAAAAAAAAAAAATCAGCAGCACAGCCTGTCCTTAAAAATCACAGACAGCCTTCATAATTTTTCAGCAAATGTTAAAAACTGCCATTCAGTCAGAAGCCTTTGAAGACATTCATGTGACAGGCTTTTCACATTCTCAGAGGTTAATCTGGCATTGTGATTTCATAATCAGCTGTTGGAAAAATATTGCCAACTGTGCTCAATTTTCGATAAATTATAATAAAAAAAACTCAGTGTCAGATATTATTTTATGCAGATGACACTCAGTTATATTTTTCCTTTGACTGTAATGACTCAAATCAATAAAACAACCTACCAGTCAAACTTAGAAAAATCTCAGATTGTTAAAATAGATCCAAATCCAGGGGGTCTATCTTGAACGTGTTATATTTAGCGATCTATTCTAAAATCTCGTCTGCAGTGACCATCAGCAGGCCATGGCGGACCGCGTGTCACTGTCCTCCATGTTGGTCAAATCTCAGAGCGACCTTCCAGCCAAGAGGATGAAGGACAGCTACCTGGAGGTCCACCTGCCCCTGGGTTCTGAGCCACAGCTCAGGGAGAAGTATCTGACCTACCACAACACCGTCAGGTAAACGAACAAAAACTGGAGAGAGTACAGTGACTGAATCAGCAGCGTCTGGTGTTGGTGTCTGAGAGCTTTGATGTCAGTTCAGCAGATTCAGAATACATTTACCATTAAAGGAAAATGAAGGAAATACATCACAGTCTGATAAATCTGTGTGTCCGCCAAGTGAATGGTGATGGGTTCACTTACTTTCTATGTATTGAACAAGGAGGAACCTCCAGGGCCAAAAGCTGCACTTCCTCTAATGGCCACTTGGGGCAGGCTCCAAAAATGAATCAGTCCCTATAGACTCCCATGTTAAAATGTCCAACCTTACAGTAGAAAAACATGTTCACAGCCTGTACAGGGTGACTTTTTTATGACTCACCTGTTTAAATTGTATTAAAGCTTGAAATTGGAGTCCCTGACCTGGACCTGACCGTGTTTGTGCATTTGATGGATTTTAGAGCATTTTTAATACAGTTATCTGAAAATGAATGCAGCCTGCTCTCTGGTTAAGTGTAGTCCAACACGTCTGTGCTTCAGTTTTGCCTTTTTTCTGTCTCATTTCAGGTTTGGCAGAATCCTGGAGGACTTGGACAGTTTAGCAGGTACTGGAGCACAACAGATAAGATGGGGAGCTTCACTCATTCAAGCACTAATAAATGTATTTCCTCCTGTTCTTTCTCCTCAGTCCTCATCTCTTACTCTCACACCTACAACCCAGAACTAAAGAAGTCTCCTCTGTCTATTGTCACCGCCCTGGTGGACAAAATCGGTAAGAGTCTCTCAGGCGTAGGGTAGGAATGCACCACTTTATCTTGTTTACCTCTAAAATCTTTTTTTTGTGTGTTGGTCAGACATGAGGCAGCACGTCATTTACCCCGATTGCGACATCAAGTTCACAGGTCATGTGACGTGGGTGGGGAGGTCGTCCATTGAAGCCAAGATGCACATGTCACAAGTAGAGACACCTAACCTACCTACTCGTACACATGAAATATATAGAAAGCGAGTAAATAATGAAGAGTCTTAACTCTCTTTCTGCTTGTTGGTGTAAATAAAAAATAAAATGGTTGACTCTCCTCCTGCAGTTCCGTGATGGAGCGTATGCCCCCATTCTGGACGCTACATTTGTGATGGTGGCCCGGGACCCAGGAAACAAGAGGTACCTTTACACTTTATACTCCACGCATTTGTTTAAAAGCAACAGGTATTAATTACTCCTTAGATTTCGAATTAAAGGTGTTGTTTTGATCCTTTTAGAGCCTAAATTATAATTAAAATTATATGTCACTTATAAAATTTTTAGACCAACCAGATGGAGAGAAAAAAGAGATAAAACTATTAGAACCTGAACAAAATGAATTAAAAGCATCTCGTTTCTCATGCATCGAATGCTTTTGCATGCTTTGCTTGGCTTTGCTTTTATTTTGAAAGTCTGACACCTCAAAGCAAGCAGGTCAATTTTTAAAACTAGCTGAGTGGTTTTACTTTGAAAACATGAGAATTTAGAGAATCCTGTACAATTCCAATACTTTTATTTTGCTCAGGTGTTCGTTTTAGGGTCATGGGGTAAAGGTTAGACTAACCCTTAAAGAAGTGTCATAGTTTCCATGTCCCCAAGTCTACTAGGGATCAAGTGGCATAAATTTAATCATCAAACTGTAAGCGCGAGGCTTCATGCAGATGTCTGTGCAGACTCGACCATGCACCCTTCAGGCTCGAATGCCTGATTGACTCCCTGGTGTCTGCAGAAGAGTATAATCCCCACCTTATCACGCAGAGAGTTGAAAGTTCTGCAGATGTGATTAATAGAAAACTCTGAGGCACTCTCAGAGAAGCCATTCTCTGCCAAGGTCAATACCGTATGTCACAGTATTAAAGGGAGTGAGCTGGAGCTGCACCAGAGTTCAGTGGATTCTTCCTCTGCTTGTGCGCTGCCTCTCTTCCAAGTTTCAGGAAATTCTGCTCAGTAGATTTTGCATTATTTTGCTTTTGTGCTTTGTGGATTCTGACATTAATATTGATAAACTGGATTATCCTTCTCCTGTGGCTGATGACTCGTTTTTTGCACAGAAATTATTTTATTTCTCATTTCCTGACCCCTGCTTCTTTTTGTTTCTGTGTTTTTAGTTTATATGCTGTTGTATTTTGCACAGAGCTGTGGTTCTCAGCCCTACTTTCTTTTCACTTTTCAGGGCAGCGTTTGTAAATCCGCTGAAGCCTGAAGGGCCCGAGGAAGAAAAGATTTTCCAGGAAGGAGAAGGTAAGACACTATGACACAAATTCAGCTATTATAAGAGAACTTACTTTTTCTTTGCATGCTGATCCTTTTGGTTATTCTTCTACAGCTAACAAATCCCGTCGTGTGGAGCTGAGCACTGCGTCGCTGCTGAAGGTCGCTCCCACAGCCGAGGAGAGGACGGTCGTTCACAGCCTGTTCCTCAACACCCTAGATACAAAGTATGACTGAAACATCATGAGATATTATGAGCATTCATGTTCAGGCACCATTAAAGATGTTTTTCTTATTTTAAGATACACTCTGTTAAATCTCTCTTATTTTTGGGGGATGTCTTCTGCTTTTGCAGCACGGTCAGTTTCCACAGCAGAGTTCGGCCTCCAAACTCTGTGTGGATGGAAGATGCCAAACTGAAAGGACTGGAGATCTGCCATCCTCAGGTGAGAGGAAGGATTAAAAAAGAGAGACTAGGTATTTTACAAATCCTGAGTATATACAAGGTGTATATTCTATAAGTTATAGAATAGGCCCATAAAAATCAAAAACCTTATCTGATTTATTTCTGGTCACTCTCCCCTTCAAGATCATTTTCTCTGGACCAAATTCGCACTTAACCTGGGAATATATCAGCCTCTGGAGCTGGTTGTACCAACTTAACTGATGTGTTGCAGCATGTTTCAGAAGTGGCTCTCTCCAGGGTCGATTTTATTGTCTGTTGTCAGATGGGGGCAGTGTCCAAAGTATGTGGTACAGCCGGTCTGTGGGCTCACTACTGTGAGCAAAGTTGTAACATACAGAAGAGCTGAAGTAAAAAAGAGTATTAAAAACAATTAAAAGTGTCCACTGCAGCTGCTGTCTGTGCTTTTCATGCTGTATTCTTTGATCTTTGATGATTTTTATCATCAAAGAACTCCGCTGTCGCTCCCTTGCCAGTTCAGGCCCACTTGTCAACCAATCAGCATTCAACCGACGCACAGGTCATCAACATCCAGCAGTGTGCAGCTGGGATCAAGGTTATGATATTTAACTAAAACTAAACTAAAAACTAAAACTAGATGTGACTAGATGACCATCTGCAAGGAGGCAAATCTAGCGAGTGGGGCAGGTGATGGGTGAAGATCGTGTTTGTGTTCTGAGTCAGCATGAAATGGCATGCACCAAAGTTCAGATCATTTCCTCTGAATGTTGTCACTCAGGCGCCTCAGCCTGGTCGACCAATTCAAGGTGCAGAACCGTGAGCGTTGTCCTGGTTTCACTCCTCACCTGATGCACCACCTTCAGGCTTGGAAACTGTGGACTCTCCAGCTGAAAACTGCTCCGTCATAGCCGGAGACTCAGATCCTCTAGTCTGTGTCCACTTTATTTAGATGTTTCTTTGAGTTGTGTTTGGCTTATTAAACTTAATGGAAGCGCCACAGTTTTCTTCCTATAAATTAACAGCTACATTTACATGGGGAAAGTGGATTTATAAGTTCTTGTGGTGGCTAGTGCTCCTCATAATTTGTCCAGTTTTAGTCCAGTTTCATTTATGTTCCCAGTTTAGTAAATTATTTCAGCTGAAAAACTTAAATTGCTTTTTTTTTTTTCTGTGTTTGTGTCTTGACCAGGAGAGGAACATCTTCAACAGGATATTTGGAGGTTTTCTGATGAGGAAGGCTTACGAGCTCGGCTGGGCTAACGCCTGCTCCTATGGGTGAGAGATTTAGACTAAAGACAATCTTAAAAGGTTAAAGAAAAACATAAAAAAAAACCAAAAAACCCAGTGGTAAATGTTTTCACTCCTCATGGTGTATTGCAGGGGATGTCGGCCGAGTCTGGTGGCTGTCGATGATATCCTCTTCCAGAAACCTGTGGAGATCGGATCTTTGCTGATGCTCTCATCGCAGGTCAGAGGATGATAAGCATCTTCTTCTTAGGTGGACCTCCTGTCTGGTTCAGCCTCAAGGTTTTTCAGACTCAGTTAGAGACCAACAGGTGAAAATAAGGGAGGATTTATCAGATAAAGAGTCAGATATTTCACTCAGGATCTGGTGGAGACCAAAAATGGAGTTAAAATAAAGATAATGTGTCTATTTGCTAACTTTTCACTCTCCACCTACAAACACTTTTCCAAAATTCATGTAAAAATCACATCATAGAAACTGGATTTTTTTTACATGCATTTTTGTGACTGAAATAAACGAAGAATGACCATGTTACTAACTGAATTATTAATGATGACCTATTCTGCTCATTTCCAGCTTCACATTGTTATTCTTGGACTCTGCTACAGAAGCTTTGCTTGAGTCAAAGTTCAAGATAATCCTTATTTTTCTCATACTGAGCCTTGGTGCAGCCTCTCAGTTCATCTTGTGTCTGAAACAGGCTGTTTTAGCTCCTCCCCCTTTAAATCAGCTTTCTTCTGACTGGCTGCGCCTCCTAAACAAGACTTAAACTTCAATAGTCAAATAAATTAACAGGATAAACAATGTGCAGTGTGTTTGGATGACTTCCTGTCTGTCTTTTATGCACTTCAGCTGCTTCCATCTGTGTGTTTCAGGTGTGCTACACACAGGGGAAGTACATCCAGGTCAGAGTTCACAGCGAGGTGTTTGACCCACTGACCCGTCAGCACAGCACCACCAACATCTTCCATTTCACCTTCGCCTCAGACCGCGACGTCCCCAACATCATTCCTAAGACTTACGGAGGTGAGCCGGTGCACACATGAAACAGGAATTTTCCCAAAGTTCCTTTCATAATAAATACAATAAACGTTGCATGTTCAAAGTTTATTGTATTCATACCAAAAAAAAACTATTAAAATGCTTGTTAACTGTTAAATTAGCTGCTGCTTTTTATGCTCATGCTTTCATTGGTCGGCACATCTCGCTTTGAGCCACTCGTTTTTAGTGAAATGTCTCAAAAACTGAGGGTAGCGTTTTTTATAGCAGCATTTTTCAGCTTTTTCTTTAGGTTTCCATGACAAACTACTGCGTTTTTTATTACCCACTGGCATTGGCAAATTTAGATGCTAAAAATAACTACAGTAATAGTAGCAATAATTTATTTTAGTGTTATTTTCTGACTAATGTGGATCGTAACATCATGACATCAAGAACACTGGACATTTAAACCTGTTTTCCTTCTAACCTCTACTGTCTCCATGATGTTGTGATGTTACGGTGCGCACACAAAGGCACTGGATGCTTCCACAGTGAGGCTTGTCATCACTTGAGAAAAAAAAAACCACACTTGTGTTGCTCGGATGAAGAGGTCATTTCATTACACAAATCAGTGGTGCAGATTTAAAACACGTTACCTGAAACATTAGCAAGCAAAAGTGCAAATTGTTCTGATAATTTTTTTAATAGATGGATATATGTGTGAGAAACAGTCTGAAGGAAGTTACCTTTTATGTTGACAGCCAGCAGCAGCAGCACAAAGTTCAATTTGAATATTGTTATAAATTGATATGGACCAGTTTATGCCTTTTATTGGGTGATAAATTCTGTTTAAATATTATATTTATCTTTTGAATGCAGCACAAAGATTGAGAGAGGGGGATGGAGAGGGAAAGAAAGAGCGAGAGCAAAAATAAACAGATAAGGTGTGGCCAGAGTTATAATGCAGAGGTAGCTTCTATTTTGCCCACATTCATTAATGATTTCACATAACTAATCAAATGTGAATTCTCCTCAGCCTCAACCATACTCTTAGACACTGCAATCAGGCATCCAAATAATGAGGTTCCTTTTGAAAGAAACATTGTAATTTGTACTTGACTGAAGTGAGGTTTGAGTTATAAAACTGAAAGTGTGTGTAAGCAGTATATCCATTATTCATTTTCTTAAAAAAAAATTTGTGGCATAAAACTCATGATACTAAAACTAATTTAATAACTCTTCTTGTTTCATTAACATATTAATTGCAAAGCACTGTACGAATGAAAGGTTTGATCCTAGAATCGCTCGTGCCCACTGGGTGTAGCGTATGCAGATGGTGCTGGCAGGTTAACCTACAGGTGACCCATGATGATAGCTCCTCCACAGCCACTGGATAAAAGCCAAACTTGAGAAAAGTCCTGCAGTGTTGACTTTTAGAGCAAGAGCTGAAACTGCTGTGGAGTCTCACATAAAGTGGCACACCTGTCACACAGGTGACACTGCCACCTTTCTCCGCTGCAGAGAAAACATGATGTATATCCTTTGACTTGTTCTGCATTCAGAGATCAAACTAAAAGGAAGAAGAGCAGCTGTATGTACCGATGTGGATGTTTTGTGTGTCTGACAGAGTCGATGCTGTACCTGGATGGGAAGAGACACTTTAACCAAACCGTGGAGTCCTGAGAGATCAAATCCACCACCTGGTGAAGCCTTTGAACATCCAAACGTTTGAGTCGGCTGAGAAGAATGAATGAATGAATGAATGTGGTTCTTACATTTTTTTTTTATATCATGTTTTCTTACCTTTAAACAGCCCACACAAGCACTTTGTTTGAATCCTGTTACTTCATTTGACATTTTGCTGTGTTTGGTGCACTACAGCACAAGAATTTATATTTTATCCTCTTATTATTTTTCTCTGTTGTAACAGTCAGCATTTACAGCCTCTCGACTGTCATGTGTGACTGGAGAAAACGAGGCAAACGCTCCAGCCCTTCACTTCTCATCTCCTCATAACCTCACTTACTCCCGACTCCTCGGTGTTACAGTACAGCATGTTACATTTTTATATCTCACTGTGGCTTACACGCACAAACGGTTTTTCTACGTTTAAACTTTATTCTGAAGCTGCTGCAAGAAGAACGATGGTGTTATTTTTCTGGCCTTAAGTTGTGTATTTACTCGAATGCAATAAAAAAAAAGTCTTATTTATCTTGACTTTAAAGTTGTTCCTGTGCCTTTTGTTTTCGTTATGTGACAGTATTCCTTTTCAGAACTCTATTCCATACAGCTGGTGCTCAATCATTGGTTAATTTTACCACATAAATATGAGAAAACAGCAGTTTTGCCTTGTTAGCACACAGCAGTGTTACCTGTACTCATACTGACATGTTTAACCTCTTGGTTTACAGTAAATAATGTTTGTAAAAATAGCCTGATGCATAATTTTCACCAGCATTTCAGTGCAAATAACCATGATGCATATGAATGCAAACTTTATGCCGACTGACCTTTATTTCCTTTCTTTGTAGAGCTTGAAACTATTTAATCTCTAATCCACCTAAATCTAAAGTTCACCCCTTTATTTATAAAAAATTAATTATAAAATAATATTTAAGGCTTGACACAAACGGTAAAAAAAACCAACTTTTCATGCATTGTTGATTACATAGACCAATAAAACACAAATACACAAAATGAGAACAAAATGTGCGTGGGATAAAGAGTGAAATACAAAAATACCCCTAAAAATGACAAAGTTCACAGCTAAGGAAACCTTAAAACAGGGTCAAAGCAAGAAAAATTCCCCTTATGTTTAAAAAGTAATTTTTGGCTTTCATAATGATACCTATTATTATAAGATAATTTCTCAAATATGGGATAAATAAAGTTAGAAAGTATCTATTCAATTCAACTCAATTCAGTTTCCTTTATACAGCACCAAATCACAACAACAGTCGCCTCAAGGTGCTTTTTATTTGTAAGGTAAAGACCCTACAATAATACAGAGAAAACCTCAACAGTCACCCACTATGAGCAAGCACTTGGCGACAGCAGGAAGGAAAAACTCCCTTTTAACAGAAGGAAACCAGGGAGGGGCAGCCTGTTGTGACCTGTTGGGAGTGAGACAGGATAAAAGACACACACGGGGGGAGAGAGCCAGAGTTTAAAATAATTACTAACGATTTAATGCAGCAGTGGTGCATGAACACATCTGTCTATCTATAAATACCGTGCGGAACCAATGTTGTGTAGGATCGTGGTTCCCTCTCGGACACTTAACGCGGAGCAGCCTACGTTAATCCCCTCCGGGCTCAGGTCGGCTCCGTGTGTGTAGCATGAAAACCATGTTAGCCATTATCTCTAACGCTCTGTGCAGGATGACCGGCAGGAATGCGGTGAGTTGTCGGGGGTCGGTGTGGGGCTGGAGGCCGTTTTCTGTGCCGTGCTGGTCCGTGCTGGTCCGTGCTGGTCCGTGCTAACCGTTAGCTCGCCTCCTGACCTTGTTAGCAGCAGCTAACGTTAGCACAGGGGGCTGGTTTAGGGGGCTGGTTTAGGGGGCTGGTTTGAGTCGCTGTTTTCAGTTTGCATGTTGCGGTGAAAGAATAGGTTGTTTGTGCTGTCGTGTGATTGGCTGACTGGGTGCGAGCATGCTTTAAACCTTCTGCCTTCCTCACACAGCACGAAGAGCTCGTACCGCCACGCATGCGCTGATGTGATCAATACTGACCAGCATGGGACGCTTAAACACCTGGACAAAATATTAGGAACACCTAAAAACGGTTAAACAGTGTTCATATATGTGTAGGTGGCTTATATGAGCATGCGTGTTGGTGTCAGTCACACAGGTGCATGCTGTTTGTATGAAGGTGTGTATGAATGGGCAGAGTGTCCAGAGAAGCTGAACTAATGGGTTAAAGAGAGATGTTGGCTTTTATGTGTTCACCATCGTCCCGACACTGAAAGCTCTGACTTTAAGCTCAACACAGCTCACTAACCCATTAATATGGCTTCTTAGTACACTCCTCTGGGTTCTCATACCAAATGTAAACTCTTAGTTCCAGATAAGATGTAAACAGGGTACTGGACTTCCTTCATAGTCCAAAATCGGGCCATCGAGAGCTGCTGGGTCAGTTTAAAACACATCAGCGCCTCCCTGTGGGTCAGTAGGACTGACGGCAGCATGCTGAGTGTTTGTTGTGGTGCATCAGTGACAGAAGCTTCCTACAGGCACTGCTTCAGTAATCATATCGTCCAGAATGAGATGAAGGAAAGGCTGAAAATGCCTCAGTTGAGTCTTAAACTTGCCTGTGGGAACTCTGTTCCCTTTCAGCCGGCTTTCACTCTTACCCTCCTGCCTCCCTGCTGTTTGTATTCGTACACAAATCACTCAAAGACTCCCCATTCATGTCTTGCTTCTCTCCCTCCTCTCCCTCCTCTCCCTCCTCTCCTTCCTCTCCCCATCGCCTGAACCCTAGGGAGCCCAAACAGTGTCGGAGGTAAGCAGCTGCTGATGTTTGTCTGCAGGCCCCGTCCTGCTCTTCCTTCCCTCTGCGCTGATGATGATGATGATGATGATGATTATTCCCAGGGAGCTTACTGTGAAGTGCAGCTGAAAGAAATCACTGTAGAGTTGACCATGATTTTCCTCCTACCTGCAGTGTGTAGACGTCTGTTTTCTGAGTGTTTTTAGCTCTTTTTCTCTTTGGGTTTTTTTTAGTTTAAACATGTTCATTCCACACTTACCTGCTGTTTATGTCTTTACATAATTAATTCACACTGGCACAACATTAAGCTGAAATTTCAGCACTTAAATGAACAACTGTCACTGTTTTTACAGATTTAGGTGACCCCTAGAATGTAGTGCATGACGTACTTTATTAATCTGAAATGGGACAGTTCAGTCAACTTTATCACCAAAAAAAGAGTAAAATCTACTAAACTAACAAATGTCAGGGGTCCCAAACCTGCGTCCATTTCTTTTGTCTTTTTTATTATGTAGCTGGAAATGGGTAAAACATCAGTTTCACCTCATGTTGATCGCACGTATAAAGTGTTTTTGGAAACTCAAATATTCGCTCATAACAGCTGATGGCTGCAAGCCTTCTTTTTCCTGTATTTATCTAAAAGAGAAGTTATATCATGTCCAGCCATCAGTGGCGTAACTTTATCCCCCATTTGGTGTAGTTTGACTGAGCAGTGAAAGAAAGGAAAGCGTGTTTTGTTTGAACTAAACTGTTGGGCTGCAGTTGATTTGTCTCTTTGTGTGTAATTGAGGCGTTCGTAAACTTCACTTTGTGTTTTTGATGGTCTAAAACTCAAACTGGTTCTCACAAAGGCAGCTGGACATGTTTTTGTTTTTTAATTTAGTTTTATGTATTTAATTTTTGACTTCCTGTGATAAACGACTCGCTCATGTTCTTGGGATGAGCGGTTCTCAAGAAATCTGCAACCCAGCATCGTAGAAATTAAATCAAGTTTAAAATGGCCTGTAAGTGCACTAATGCATCAATAAAAATAAGAGATAAAATAAGGAAAGTGGTAAACAATAAAGTAATGACAAAATCAATGAAAAAGACCAAAAAAACATGAAAATATGATTAAAATGGCCTAAAAATACACTGAGAGGATCAATAAGAGAATGTTTATATATAAAAAAAAAAAAAAAATTACATTAGAAAGACAAAAATGAACATAAATAAAATTTAAATTAAAATGACCTGGAAGTACACTAAAGGTTTATTAAGAGAATTTTATATAATACATAAAAATTATAATGAAATAATAAATAAATGTAAAAAATCCAGGATAAAGTCCATTTTAAAAAGATAAAATTTTATTTAAAATTGCTTATAACTGTGTTAACAGTTCAATAATAAAAGCAACATTTTTTTAAATAATAAAATAATCCTGCATAAAGTACGTTAGACAAAACATCATAGAAATTAAACAGAAAATACAAATTAATCTACTTAAATACTTTTAACAGACTAAAACAATCCATGACAAAGAACTGCATGAAATCCTCACCTGAATGAATGAAACGAGCAAATTCATTAATGCAGATTAATCTGATAATCTCAGATTAGTTTTCAGTTGAAGCTCAAATTAATAAATCGACTAACTGTTGAAGTTCTTAATTGTTCTGAAGCTGCAAAGATATTTATTAACGATGATTTAAAAAGCAACTATAAATCCCCTGTAATTTCTGGAAGTGACTGGTTGGTACTGATGTGATTAATCTGGGATTACGTGTTGTGCTGGTGGTGAAATACGAGGTGCTGTTGGCTGGTTTCAGTCTCCGTGTCCCCTTCTGTGTGTTTCTCATCATTTTAGACTCCACCCATCATGTCTGTCTCCGTCTAGCTGCAGCTCCTCTCTCACCTGTAGCCGTGTCCTCACCTGTAGAGCTCCACTGGGCGTGCTCTGCTGTGCTCTGGTCTGATTGGTTGGCTCCTTTTGTTCCCCAGCTGCTGAATGACCTGTCAGAGTTTGTCGATCTAACGTCGCCGGCGGCGCCCGCCTCGGCACAGACCCAGCGGCTTCCACCTAAACCGCCTCCACCACCAGTCAGTACTAGAGCAGCGGCTGCGCTGTTAGTTAGCGACCACGCCGACCAGCTAGACAGACCAGTAAGGACTTGTGTAGCTTCCTCCATGTCTGCTGCCTGCTCACTAACAGGGCTGGGGAACCTAACCAGAGCTGCTGCACGGACAGATACGTCTGAATTAAGAGGGAATGACCTTATATAGCAAAGTCTGTTCTGTCTCTGCGTCCAGGGTCACAGTTAGGGATGCACTGATATCAGTCACATTAATTCTGTGCTCAGAGTAGTGTGAAGAAGGGCTAACAGATTTTAAAAGGAAGAGAATTCCTTTGATTCCCTCTGGCACAAAAGTGGTGAATAAATAATAAAAACTAAATATCAGCATCATCTGTTGTGCAAATACTTATTTTAAACATGGGTTTTTGGCCCAAATTTTCATAATTGGTGCATCCCCAGTCACAATTATGTAATTTTTCTGGGAAATGTTTTAAAAAAAGACGGCTTTTGGGACCATCAGATGCCCTTTTTTTTTTTTTTTTTTTTTTTCTTTTTTTTTTTTTTTTTTTTTTTTTTTTTTTTTTTTTACTGTGTTTTTTTTTTTATTTTCTT
>VUQS01031043.1:4197-31076 GCA_015108495.1 Heterochromis multidens | reverse complement strand
TTTTTTTTTTTGTTTTTTTTTCTTTTTTTTTTCTTATTTTTTTTTTTTTTTTTTTTTTTTTTTTTATCTTTTTTTTTTTTTTATTTTTCTTTTATTTTTTTATTTTTTTTTTTATTTTTTTGTTTTGTTTTGTCGGTTTAATTGAGCAACTCCGCTTATTTGAGCTATTTTGTCATAGCTACTCCCCCTTTGAGGCCAATACCCTGCTTTAAGTTTCCTTTCTTCTGATTGGCTGCCCCTTGTGAACAGAAGGTTTGAACAGAGCCAGTGCTGAAGCATGAGCTTTTGGCCACAGGGATTACTTCTGTATCTTGAATATGACCACCCCCATTGTAACAGTGTGTATGCATTACAGAAAAATAAATGACCCTGCTTACACCTTAATAAAAACATGTTTAGAAATCTTGCAGAATATGGCTTGGTAAATTTCTGCAGTATCTGGGATTTGTTAATATGGTATTATTAATAATATGGTATGAAACGTATTATACTGGCATTTGTATTTGTAGTCACGTGTTAATTTTGTTGAAAAAAGTTAATAAAAATAATAATACGTGCTTCAAATCACTCAATTCAGTTCCCTGGTATCCATAGCTTTGTAATCTTAGGAGAGAGTTCTTGAACAGGCTCAGTCAGGAGTTCAACCTCACTCAATAATTCATTGAGCAGTGTGCTGACTGGACAACATTTAATAGGGGGTGCCTTCCGTAGCTCAGCAAGGACCGTCACATTCCTCTGTTTCCTACCTTTGCATGGTTCTCTGAACATCGTGTGATAATCGTGATGTAAAGTTTCTGGAAGTCATTGTATCAGAAGTTGTTCTACCGGTGCTGACCCTCCCCTCACAGCTATTCCCGATTCCCCTAGTTCCCTATTTGGCTGTTTCGGTCGCTCTGTGGGCGGGCTGCATGGTTTTGTGGCTCACTCCCACAGTGACGTGCAGAGAAAAGTAGGTGCACACACACGTACCGGGCCAAAGACTGATAATAGCCACTGACTGAGCTGCTGTGGGCGGACAGCAGAGAGACACCGGGACGAAGCTTTGTATTCCTTATTTATTGTGTGTGGAGTATTTATTTAATCCTGTGAAAGATGAACGGAGTGTCGAGAAGCCTGTGCACCTTTGAGGACATCAGAAATCAAGAATATGGGGTAAGTTTCTTATACTTTCGCTTGTAGGGTTACGTGGATTTCTGTCTGTGTGTGTGTTTGCTGTACGGATGCGCAATGAAGTAGGTCTAATCAATGAACCAACCAGAAAAAAAAGTCAGGGTGAATATTTTCCTGTTATTTTTTTATTTTTTAGATCCTTTTTACAGTCTTTCATGATCATTTTTTTTTTTGTGTGTGTCTGCACTCTGTTTTACTGACTGGGTTTGATGCTCTATTTTTTATTTTTATTTGTTGGCTTCATCTGCTTTAATTGGTGTATTTATTGTCCCTGGCTTTGATGTAATTAAAGTATTAGCCCCTGACCCCCCCTCCTACCAACAGAGACAAGGTGGCAGCTCAGTATTAATCCAAATAACATCTGTGTCTGTCACAAGTACCTTCTGGCCACATCATTTAAAGGCTTACAGTTGCACTTGTGACAGACAGTGAAGGCAGCTCAGGACCTGAAGGCTGTGCTTGTGTAGTACATGTATGTGCACCACCTGCGCATGTGAAGGTTTCACCAGGATTAATCAGCGCACTGTGTGTGCTTTGCTGCAAACGTGCAAAGAAAGCAGCCCTCAGCTGCATTTCACATCCGCTGAATGGGCTTTATTTGCTTGCGTGACAGTAAAAGCATTAATCATTTACTTCACTTCAAAAAACAAACTGTTGACCTACGCTGCGGCTTATGAGGTTGCGGAGCAACATGATACTCTCACCTTCCACCACAGCACTCTCCTATTGAGCCTCATACATCCAATCCACTGAGCTCGTATCAAATCAGAAACATGTAAAATATGTTAAATAAAATATAACGGGGTAGAAAAGCAGAATGGAGAGGCAGGTAGTAAATTAAGGGCCAGCCAAACTTTCAAGGCACATGTGTATTCATATTTGTTTAAAAAAAACAAACTATATGTCATCTAAATTCTTCTTTAAACTAGATATTGTCAGATGAAGGCACTTTTGATAGCACATTTACCGCATTGAGCGTGACAAGACGGCAAACTATTTTACTTCCTCATCACACCCTTTGATGTGTATGAATGTAATAAATTTCTATCTAATTCACCATTTTTTGTGCATTTGTAATAATAATCTGTGGATGACACAGAATTCTGCTATATCATTTTCTGTTGTGTAACTGTAAAGCTGGCATAAAAGTGTACAAAGGGCAGTCCCACTCACACACGCACGGTAATGAACTGATTAACTGCTCTGAGGAATGTTTTGTGGAGCAAGATATGAAACTCTATGTTTGTCCAGCCTGTCTTTTATCTAATCATACATGACATTTGAACATGAGGCTGATAGCACATTTGCATCAACTTCACAGAGAACTAAAGTTTATCTTTAGCAAAGTCAAATTCAGCAGTCAAATAGTCACCCACCTGCAGTATTTGCATCTCATATGGCTGTTCGGAGTTAATAAAGCAGCTGAGGAACTTTCACCTCAGCATACTGTAATGACTGTGAGGTAGTGAAAGATTAGTTAATGACACACTAATCAGCAACATGTCTGTAACGATACAAGAGGAGGAAGAAGAGGCCTTCAGTAGCTGGTTTGTTATAAAAATAAAACAGGAGGAACAACCAGCACTAACTCAAACAAAGAGTGCTCTAAAGTTAGTACGAGTGACCAGAAATCTCAGGTTTTTTTAAGTATATTGTTGGAAACTTTAGTGCTTTCTTTTTCCTGAGTAGCAAAATTTATCAAGGTATTATTTTCAGCTCAGGCGCTGTTTAGAAATGATGTCACAATTGTATGTTGTTGAACACATTCCCATCATCAGTCATCTCAGTCAGGAGAGTCTGACATCACCGGCTGGGAATGGGCCAGACATGATATATAGGCACATTTATGTTGAGAAACGATTGCAATATCCCAGCAAATACCTGCTTTACATGCCACACAGACCAGAAAAAATATTGATTGTAGACATTATAGTGTTCTCTGTCACTGTGAACTCTGTCCTGATGACAGCTACGGGTCCGTGATCCTGGACTGGTTGTTTATCATCACCTGTTCACCTGTTCAGGTTCTCACATGATGGCATTTCACACAACAATCAGCTCCTCTGTCCTCTTTAAAATGGACTGAACCTAATTTAACCCTTTAGTTGGCGCTGGCTGCTGAGTCAGAGTGACACCTTTTCACTGCCGTAGGAGCTACAGATGCATAAACTAAGGCTACAACTTATGAGTAATTTAATCAGTTAATCTTCCAATAATGGTCTAAGATTAAATGATTAATCATTCAGTTTAAATGTTGAAAAGCACTAAGTAATAATCACAGCTCCCCAGAACAGTCTAAAACCCAAAAGTGGGTGTTTAATTTACTCTCTTCTGTGACAAAAAAAGCAGTCCCTTTGGAGGATTCCAAGCTCCAAGTTTGTTGCCTGAAGAAGCACTAAAATGACAAATAAGTTACCAGTATAGCTGTGTATCAATTTTGTTTTGATGAACTTTGATTCATCTTTGCGGTTTTGTGTAAAACTCCCTGTGGCTGCTAAGGCTGGGTGTGAGCAGAATATAAAGGTGGCCACATAATCCAGTTTCAGTAACTGATAAGTTGGTATTGAAGCTTTGATTAGTAGTTTTGTAGTCTTAATCTTTGATCACATATTTCCTTGTGTTATTCTGAACAATACAAAGAAACTGTTCAGCCAATTGCGTCAAGACAACACGGATGTAGTGAGACATTTGTTAAGTTACGCTTATTTAAATAAAGGATTTCTACAAAAATGTGTTTATATTCCCTTTTCCCTTATACAAGTAAGAATAAGAATAAGAATAACTTTATTGATCCCAAATGGAAATTCATAAGTAAGACACGGAAACTCAATAACAGTGTGAACATTGTTACTGAAGAACCTGAAATCATACTGGAAGCCCTAGCGGCCATGTTCGGATCACACCTGTCGCTTTAAAGGTTTATGATGCAGTTGGACAAAAGACAAAAGTGACATCTGTGCAGCGTGTGTGGGAAAGCAAGAGAGGGAGAATGTGATTTAATTGAAAGAAGTTTGCAAACACACACACGCACATACACATTTGAGGAATTTTTTTGTGGAATGCAGGAAGCACACCTGGAGAGACAAGGGGATGCTTTACTGTGTAAGGGTGTGATACCTGCTCTTACCTCCGTTCAGAAATACAAACTCTTTCCTTTTTCAGTTGTGTCGATTTCTCTAAATTTAGAAGCTCTGCATGTTTAACAGCAACATTCCCAAGCTTCTAGTCAACACTTGGTTACATGCTCCTTAAGCCAAAGTCATAAACAAAATCATCCTCGTATCCTTTGAGCCTTTCAGCCTGCAGGTACCCCGTGATCTTTTGTGTCCATTGTTACACACCCAGCTGTGTGGATACTGTGCATAAAGCTTAGTCTCAAGTTTCAACAATTATAAAGGCAGTGTGCACTTAACCTCGTGTGTGTGTTTTCTTGCGTGTGAGTGGCTGTGTATGTGGGCATGCATGCGTCACCATCCATAAGCGCATCCAATTGGTCCTTTTGTCTGTGTTCTCGGGAGGTCTAGTATTACAGGTTGTTGCTGAAGGTGGAAGGGACAGCATTTTTGTGTGTCAGTGGATATAAAAGAGAAAACCAAGAGAGAGACTAAATAGCTCAGAGCTGGGATTAGCAGAGTCTTTGTTTTCTTGTCTGTGGAAGTCCAGAAAAGTAGTATAATGATGGATTCCTTCTTAACAACCATCCCACTGTTCCCCTTTCGTCACCCCAGTCTCTCTTTTCCTCCCCCAGTCGTGCACCCCATTAGAGTAATCAGACGTCTGCAATCTGAGAGGAGAGCATGAAGTAACAAAGGGGATTTTTTTTGCTTTCATTTTCCTGAGTTTTCTTCATTGTAGTTGGACCTCCACCAAAACTATTACACTATTTCCTCTGCCATTTTTTTTTTTATGTTCTCACTGTTCATTTTCTATTATGATCTCTCCTGAATATCAGTCCCACATGTCTCGCTCTCTGCCTTTCCTTTCATTGCATCCTGAACAGATAACCAGCTAATCTAGCCCTAGACCTTCTCTAAACACAAAGCTTTTCTTTTATAACAGCTCTTTATCGTGGCATTACGCAACATGACCGAGCTCCTTTCCCCCGTCTGGTCAGAATCGAGACGCACTCTGCACATCAGACAGGGTTTCTGAACAGAAGCAGAGAACAGAAAGTTTAAAACTGGTTATTCAGTTTTATTATCCATTATTGATTAATGTTGTTTGTTTAAATAGTTGTTTGGTAAATGACATTCAAAAACCTGAAGACAAGTGATCTGTTATCATTTGGAACAAAATAAAGACACGCAACACAACTGGGACCTGAAGATGACTACAAGCATTAGGTGACAATTAGAACAGTGTTAAAGTGTCATTTCTGCTATAGTTTAAGTGTTCATTCTTTTTTCAATTTGCATTTATTTACACTTATTTACAAATGCAGCGGAAGAGAACAGGGGAAGGATTGGCTAAAACTACCAAGCTGAAGATTATGAAGCTTGCTGGACAAAAGAAAGACCCATTAAAGTGTCAATCCAGATAAATCCCTTAAAAAATGGCAGATACGACATTGACCTTGGCGGGAGATGTGC
This sequence comes from Heterochromis multidens, assembly GCA_015108495.1. Classification (NCBI taxonomy): domain Eukaryota; kingdom Metazoa; phylum Chordata; class Actinopteri; order Cichliformes; family Cichlidae; genus Heterochromis; species Heterochromis multidens. Next base: position 25,317 of record VUQS01031043.1, on the reverse strand, counting down.
TCTCTGAGTTCCCTTCTAGTTCTTGATTGAAATAGAAACAGCTGTTGATAAAGCAATCACACGTGAAGATCTATTTTAACTGCACTTTCAGTCCTATCATATGATTGCAGAGGTTCAGATGCTTTAAAATCATTAAAAGTTCAGAGAAAAACACATATCTATAATCCGGTGACAACTGGGCGAAGTCCATTCGCAGATGAAAATCATGTGATTTGATCAGTGTTCTGTAACACCAATTAAATTGACATTTAGGTGAGTTTGTTGTCACCTCCTAAAGCAGTGTCTTTGAAAGGACATGTAAGGTAACACAAAGTAGGTACGGCTTTTGTGCTGCAGGATGTGCACCAAAAGAAAACAAAGAAATAAACTGTTACCGTACAAGTGGCTAAACATTGCCAGACACTCCCACTTAAACACACCAGAGAGTGCGCACACACACACACACACACACACACACACACACGCATACATACAGATACAGGAATCAGAATCACCAGTAAACCAGATCTGTTCTGCACATTATTTTTTACTAGATGTATTACTTTTAACCAATTAACCAATTACCTAATTAAAAGCAATATATCGCCAATTAATCTAATTGGAAGTATTACTGGCTTGTGCAGGCGTGAACAAGCAGTTACACATTTGTTTCTGTTTAGAGTTGTTTGGAGCTGACATGAGGAGGACACATTGAATACCCATGGGAAAATAAACAGAACAAGTTGTGTCGGCTGGAATGAGTTATATAATGTCTTTGACCTCCTCCCTCACATCCGCATACTTGCATTAGCACAGACATTCGCTGGTCACTGCTTATTAGAGGCCGCCCTGTGCTGGAAGACACACACAGAGTCACATCCCGCTTGAGAAGCTTTCTGTTAAAGAGATTTTTCTCCTGTGACTGAAATAAAATATCCGTGAGTTTTGCTCAAGTGTTGCATCTGTGCATTGTTTTGCCTCCGACTTGCTCCTCCCTCTTGTATTGTTAGTGTACCAGACAGTTTATGGCTACTGTGAGGTTATGTTGCCATGGAAATATTCTGTCTTGCTTGACATTACATTTGCTGCCTACTTTCCCAGAAATCCAGCCACTGCATCCAATTGGCTGTGAGCATCTGGAGGGTTTCCGCCTAAGTCCCTCTGACGTCCGTAGCACTCAGTTTAAATCAAACAATCTGTCTCTGTGCAGCAGTGAGAAAACTTTTTCTTTCTCTCTGATGCTCATACCAGACTTTCTTACTGGATACTCCCCCCCTTCTCTGTTTCACCCTGTGAGTATGACTCAGTCTCTCCTCCTCTTTTTTCCCCCTCTCCTCCTCAAAATAGTCCTCAATCAGTCTCTCCATCACATAACGGTCTCTTTGTGGCTTCACTTCATCAACCTCTTACTTTCGTTGCCTTTTTCAGGAGGGGTGCAGGCGGCTGCGGCTCACACTTCACGACCAGAACCAGGTGGCTCGGAGCACAGAGCAGCACAGGGACAAGGTAAGAACTTCTTGCAGCTGTTAACTTCTGGCCACCAGAAGGGAGAACAGACCAGATCCTGGGCTTTAGAAAAGTGGCAGATGGAAGAGCGTAGCAATGACAAGTAGTTTGAAGTGTGGTTTAAAATATGATGCTTTGATATGTCAATAGATTTTTAACCTATGTAGATACGCTGGATTGTGTGTGGTGTAAAGAATGAGAGAGAATTGATTTGAATTTATTTGGATGAGAAAAGAAGTGCTGAAGCTTTGTTTACCCCATATTTGTACTGAAGGTTCAGACAGTGGCTGGGTTAGTTAATCTTCTCTGTCATCCTTAGTAATTAGCTCAACTGAACAACTGCGCTTTAAAAAAAAAAAAAAAAGACACCAGCCGCTTATAAACATGCGCTAGCTGCCATCAGCTTTTCATTAGTGTGGTTCCCACACTCAGAATGTCTCAAGACAACCATTGTTCTACCAAAGCCAGTGGGACCACCAGAGCAGCAGAGTTGCATAACGTGTCTCCACCTTTTTCTGCATGCCCCCCCCCCGCGTATGGTTTTGACCAAGAAGCACCAGATGTTTATGGGTTAGTCTCCATAGTGATTAGTTCTCAATGTCTCTGGCTCCTGATTATAGAGGCTCCCAGTCTGTCACACCCACACAGAAAGAAATGGTTTTGCATAAGACTGCATATTCTTCATTTTTGCCTGTTAACAGTTTAATTTCATGAGGCACGCAGACGTCCCTGGCAAACGTTTAGTAGTAATTATTAAGCAGATTTACTTCTGGCAGTTCTTGCCAATCCTGTGTTGCAATGTTGATCGGAAACACGACCAAACCTTTGTTGGATCATCTCCACTCAGGTTTACATTCAGTTGGAAATTTATCACACCCGTCTACTCACGCAAAGCCCCGATTGTGAACTCGTCTTATCTCTGCTAATCTTCAGCCAATCGGACGAGCTTTTGCACTGGTGCAGCCAGCCAACGAGAGGACAGCTTGGACCCCTGAACCGGTCAAATCCACAGAGGAGCAAGTAGAAGTCATCAAGGTAGGCTTCTTTGCATGTGTTTTCTTTTTCTTTTTTTGTTCTTCTGCTGGTGTTAAACCAGTATATACATTCATGTACCTCCTCGTTCCAGGTGTATCTAGAGGCCCGCAAACAAGAGCAGCAGAAACACCAAGAGAGCCTAAAGATGCTGTCAGATGAAGTTTCACAGATACAGGAGGTCAGTCTGGACAGTATCTAACTTACTGCTTCACTAACGCACAAACACACACCGTAATTTTACAGTCTGTCGTTCCTGTTTTGTAGCTTATGTAAGAATTTGCATCATGTAAAGTCCTCCTTGCTCACAGGCTTCTGCCTCTTTTCTCTTTTGATTCCTTTCAGCTGCTGATTTTCCTGTGTTTGCTCAAGTAGAAAACACAGATGTTTGAATAATATCTTAATTTATGACAATATCTTTTTTGTGTCACACAGGTGAGGTATTGCCTGAAGACTCTGAGGGAGCAGATGGCAGCCAAAAACAAGGTAGGCCATTGTTAAACTTGCATCCTGTGCACTTGATGGCATTTCCTTCACCTCTCTCCTCATTATCTTTAATACTTTCCATGTGCACTTCCTCCTTTTATCTGTCCAGCCACACACAAATGGGTGGAAGGTTGGAATCCCCTTCAAAAAGAGCACCTCATCCGCTAAAGGAGGAGCTAAAGATGATGGGCAGGTGAGCAAACTACTATATTTGCATATATCAAATCACACGTGTACATATCATAGTTTCACTCCTGTGTTTTCTTGTTGTTTTTTTTTCATAACCAACTACGTCAGTGAGTGTTTTCTATGAGATGCCTGTAAAGCGATCACCTCCCGGAGGCTCACAGATAGAATGAGGTGTAAAGTTAAACACTGATGTCATTATGGGGAAAAAGAGAGGATTAAAATGGCAGACAAAAAGCAGCTACGTTTACAGCACCCCAGGGTGTATGAAAATGTGCGGAAGAGCTGTTCCAGCACACTGTGTACTGCTGCCTGCATGTGTTATTGTTTTCAGGCCCCCTTCATTCCACACATGCTTCATCCTACATAGTTTCGTTGCTCCCTTTAAGCCAGACATTTTTAGCATCCACTTGCTTTGTGCGTGTGAGCAATGTTTTGCACAAACACAACAAAGTTGACACCGTTGTGTTTGGTTTAACTGTTTTTGCACCACTTATAGCAGCATTTGTGACTCACACGACAGCTTACTCACCTTAAGTGTGGCAGAAATAGGAGGGAAACACTGGTCAGGTTCCAGCTGCTCCAGTGACGCATGCTGACACGCCTGTTTTTTTTTATAGCAGCCACACCCACAGAGCTTCTACGAAACTGAGCCAAGATTGTATATTACATCATCATAAAAACATCTAAGTACTATTAGGCTAATCCAACGCTTTATTTTCTATTAGGATGTGGATGATGAAGCAGAGAGAACCAAGCTGAGAGAAGTCAGTAAGCGCTTATATGCACAGCTGCAGGAAACAGAAAAGAAACACCTAGAGGAGAACGAGAAACTGCAGGTAACATACACTTGTTTTTGCATTCATCATGCATTATTACATACTGTGTACACATAAATGTTTATATAAGTTGCATGAAAGCGATATTTAGAACAAATCAAACTCTTTGACCCATCCAGGCTGAAGGCAGCAGGCTTAGAGAGCGTCTGAGTGACCAGGAGGAGAAGTTGAGGATTACAGAAGAGGCCAGCGAGAAGAAAGACAAGCGCATCGAAGAGCTCCAGAGGCTGCTGGGAGGAATGGAGCAGGAGAGCGCCACACTGCGGGAGGCCATCCACAATCGTGAGGATGAACTACGGGAACTGCGCAAGATCAGAGAGGAGGGCCACAAAAGAGAGGAGAGGTCAGCTAATACACACATACGCACATAAGTGTAAAACTCTACACTTATCATATCAATTATCTGACAATAGTGTGCTGTAACTTTCTGTGTGTATTTTTAGGGCTGAGCAGTTGGAGAAGGAGGTGGCTATACTCAAAGAAAAGATCCACCATCTGGATGACATGCTGAAAAGCCAACAGAGGAAAGTCAGACACATGATTGAGCAGGTGGGATGAGCATGTGTGACTCTATAAAGCAAACACATTGTCTCCATCTTCATCTTTGCATAGGGATCGCTCACTGTCTGACTGTGTGTTTGCTCATGTTTAGCTCCAGAACTCTCGTATGGTGATCCAGGAGCGAGACCGCGTGATCAAAGAGCTGGAGGAGAAGGTGGCATTTTTGGAGGCTGAGGTGAGGACTGCTTCTCCTGTAAAAATATGTTTGAGGAATTTAAATTGAAGGGTCAGAGTAAAAAGCTGAAGCTAGTGTCTATTCTGTGCTCATCATTTGTACATTTCCTTCTTTGGTTGCTTGTATTTGTGTACGCGACCTCTGAAATCTTCCTGTGTTTGCAGAACCGAGAAATGCACGACCAGGTGGATTATTTTCTGGGAGGACAACGGTCAAATTCCTACCTTTCATCAGAACGCAACGCCCAGATTGTCTACAGGTGACTTTTTGTACCCACACTCTTCCAACAATATCACCTGTAAACACTCCAAAATGGCTATAGGTCCCACATCACGGCCACTTACTTATGCATGGTGTTGGTATGCATGGCTTTGGTTAATACACTTAAGGCTGTAATTTATCCTTCTCTCATCACCACAGCAAACCAATCAAGTTGTCCACCTCAACCAACAAACCACTTCCTTTCATCAAAGTCATTGAGATCAAGTCATGAACCAGCTGTGCAGAAGAATTAATCAGTTACCGTTAAGAAGGGCTCAGAACCACCAACCACCTGTTTGATGCTGACTGAAGCGACCACGTGTGAAAGAGCGAATGTTTCTGATGTCCGTGCTGAAGATCAGAGACTGCAACAACTCAAACTACCAAACCAAACAGTCTTGAAGGAAATGGGGAGGGGGGGGTTATCAGCACACACACACAGACACACATACACACACACACACATACCAACACACCAAGGCTTGTGTGTCTGCGCATATGCATAATGAATGGATGTGTGTATGTCAGCTTTAATGTAGATGCATTAGAGAGAGTGATGTGTGTCTTAAGTTTACATATAATACTGCAAACTGTATGCAAGTGTTTTTCCTTGTCCTGCTCTGTTTTGACCTTTAGTTTATGATGTTGTATCAAAACAAAACTGTAAGAGCAAGAAGGCAGGAGGCCAAAATTCCTGATGACATGATAAAGTTCAAATACAGCAATGCAACATCAATAAACTATAGCTAACACCGCTGTTATGCCACATGATGTGAAGAATCACTAACTCGTTGATCTAAATTCAGTCTTTGTCCTCATTACTGACTCCTGTTCACTTGCTGTGTGAACGGTGTGATGCTTTAACATGTAAATACTGACTGTAGCCTATACAAGGGCGACACCCTCTGATTATTTTATAGGCTATTTATTTTTTCTTTGAGCTGTTTTAAGTAAATATATGGTTGTCAAGTCTCCAATGAAATGTACGGCACTTTATGAAACTGCGAGGATGTGGAAAGAAAAACGAAGATGTTTAGCAGCGTTGCTGCTTCAGAGGCGTCCTTATTCTCAATATTTCAGCATTTCAGTTCCCTGTGTCTGTGCAAACAGTCACCTTGTTGTTGTATCATTGTGATTTAATGTTTTAATTTCTACCTAACAGCTTCTTCCTTTCTATTTATTAATATTAAATAAAACCTCTAGACAAAGTGTTTGATAGAAAAGCTTTTGTATGAAGTACATGTCAATCTGTTATCTGTGTTTATGGTTTTAGAATAAAATCCCTGAAAATGAATGAGCTTCCTTTCAGTCCTTACTCCGAAAAGACCAATGAAATGGTGAAGACAAGGTGAAGTGGGCGCCCTCTGCTGGACACCATTCACATTATAAAATAATACATTCACCGCCCACTTTATTAGGTACACCTGTTCAACTGCTCCTTAACGCAAATATCCAGTTACATGGCAGCAACTCAATGCATGTAGACCTGGTCGAGACAACCTGTTGAAGTTTAAACTGAGCATCAAAATGAGGGAGAATGGTGATTTAAGTGAGTTTGAATGTGGCATGGTTGTTTGTACCACGTGGGCTGGTCTGAGTATTTCAGAATTTGCTGATCTACTGGGATTTTCCCACATAACCATCTTCAAGGTTTACAGAGAATGGTCTGAAAAAGAAAAAATATCCAGTGAGTGGCAGTTCTCTGGGTGAAAATGCCAAAGGAGAATGACCAGACTGCTTAGGAATGATAGATAGGCAACAGTAACACAAATAACCACTCGTTACAACCAAGGTATGCAGAAGAGCATTTCTGAATGCACAACACATCAAACCATGAAGCAGATGGGCTACAGCAGCAGAAGACCACATCGGGAGCCACACCTGTCAGCTAAGAACAGTAAACTGAGGCTACAATTCACACAGGCTCACCAAAATTGGACAACAGAAGATTGGAAAAATGCTCCAATGACCTCCGCTGTCACCAGATCTCAGTAGCACAACTTTGGGATGTGGTAGAAGGGGAAATTTGAACGAGCAGCTGACAAATCTGCAGCAACTGTGTAATACTGCAAAATTTGATACTATAAAGAGTGCTGGTGTTTCAAAATATGAAAGAAACTCCACTTTGGTTCACTGCCATCATGCAGCCTCTTTGCTGCTCAGCACATGAAGCAGATCACAGCTGGACAGTGGTGAGTCAAGCTGAGTGACTGAGTTACTAAACAATCACCTCTCATTTTCCCATTTTAATCTAACTGTAACATACACTATGTATATATTTATAGATATAAATCATATTGTCTGACATACCAATATTTCTTTTTTACTGCCTAAAAAAATTGGCCCAAGACTCCAATATTGGTCAGGATCTAATGAAAACCAGGATTAGTATTTAAAAACCAAAATCTCATGAAGGTGGTAACCTGCACGCTGCTGTATGTCTCTTTCCATCAAGGAGGTAAATCATAAAATAATTCATTCTTCGTGCCTCAAAAACTACATTTTTATCATTTGACTGATTTACCCCATTTTCAGTCTTGTCCCTAAGGAGATTTGGACATACACAGTGCAAATGAATAAAAATGATCTCATATACTTTCACCAGCCACTTTATTAGTTATACCTCGGTAGTACTGGGTTGGACCTTTTTTTGCCTTCAGAACTTCCTTAATCCTTTACGGTATAGATTCAACAAAGTGCTGGAAACATTCCTCAGAGATTTTGGTCTGTATTGATATGATAACATCACACAGTTGCTGCAGATCTATTGGCTACACATCCATGATGAAAATCCTGATTCCACCAAATCCTCATGCTCATAAAGGGAGCGACACTCACCAACAACACTCAGGTAGCCTGTGGCTTTTAAATGATGCTCAGTTAGTACTTAGGGGCCCAATGTGTGCTAGGAAAATATCGCCCACACCATTACAACACCACCAGCCTGAACCACTGATACATGGCAGGATGGATGCATGCTTTGAAAGAAAAATCACAGCAGATCAGCAGTTTCTGAAATATTCAGACCAGCAATCATGCCACACTCAAAGTCACTCAAATCACCTTTCTTCCCCATTCTGATGCTCAGTTTGAATTTCAGCAAGTCATCTTGACCGTGTCTACATGCCTAAATGTATTAAGTTGCTGGCATGTGGCTGATTAGATATTTGCGTTCACAAAAAACAGGTGTACCTAATAAGGTGGCCAGGGAGTGTATGTGTCTGCTTTCTATTTGCTCACCCAATGATGGCAAATGCCGGCAGCTCTTGCAGGTCAAAAGGGAAATCCATACGAAAGTTTGTCCTGAACAGAGCAGTGATGGTTACTGGAAGAAAAAGAAAAGGAAAAAGTGGCAAAATTTATACCATCAGGTTTTAGTTCAATTCATTTAAACAATGAACTTGTGGTTATTTTAGTACTTAGACTAATAGCAAAAAACACATTTATTGTAACATAAAAACACAAAACTGTTTCATCATGTATTGCAAAGTCATGGGAAAAGTGAAATGATTTGTTAAAGATTCATGGAGACCTGAGTGGGGCATTAAAACACCCTGCTGCTACATGAAGGAAGAGAACACCATCTAGTGGAGGGAGCATGATGGAGCTACAGTATACATACATATTGTCAGTCTCACTATAAAGACATGACACCTTGCTTGGTGGAGGATAATGGAGTGAGGGCTCCCTCTAGCTCATGTCTGAGAAAGTAACATCATTTTGTACACATGTCCATACCTGCGTCTTTGTTAAACACGGATAACACTCTGAATATGAAGGCACTAAATGTAGCAGCAAAGTATCCTCTCCAGTAGTTTCTTACAGCAAAGTATGTAGATGTTACCTCTATACTGAAGAGGACACCTGGTGGAGGAACAAAAGTGCAGAGGATTAGTCACATATCAGACGTGTACTTCAAACATCACACTAATCCACATTTAAAACCCCACTTGTTATCTGATGTTTGCTACAATATGGCAAATTTACTGCAAGTGGATACTTTAAACTGTACATGAACATACAAATTCAGATTTTTTCAGCCTTTGATTGAGAATTTCGGTTTCATGTGTGCAACAGACTGTGATGAAAATACCCAAAGCAGAGACCTGACTGTCTCACATGCACTCCAGGGGGGATATAAGTCATAAAACGAGAGCAGAGGCTGTGTACCTCCAAGTGGAGTACCAAAGCAGCAGCCCACCCCGACAGCACAGCCGACCGTCAGGATGTCGGTGTAACAGTATGGATTCTACTGATCCAGAGAGGAAGAGGAGTCAACAATGAAACAACATATAGATAAGGAATATCTCATTCTCTGTGCTTTTTTTTTTTACAGTCTTAAAAGTCAGAGGTAAATTCAAGTGTTTCCTGACATCAGCTCACCTGATAAACTCCTGAAAAAAAGGACATGAACCTGCTGAGAACTGCTGCACAGATGCTGGCAATGTGAACAAACGGGCCCTGAGAGAAGGAATGGAGCATAAAAATGTAATTAAAATAAAATAAAATAAAATAAAATAAAATAAGGCAATGGTTAGACTAAATGAAACAGCCAGGAAGAAAATTTGTAATTTATCTGGGTTCACCCACCTCTTTGCCTACAGGCATGCCGCTACCCAGAGCAGCCGTGAGACCAATGACTTTGGCAATGAAGGCCTTGAGAGTCAAATATTCCTTTAGCACCACACCTCTCAGGATGGTCTTCAACTCTGGGATACCAGAACCTGGGATAGAAGGGGATGGAAAGTTTGTTCTGAGCCAGAGGAGGTAAAGAAAGGAATGCAAATGAGCAAAGAATACTAACTTTTATGGACGTTGTATGACTCAACACACTTCTCTAACCTTACACAGCTCTTAGTTGGGTTTGGTACTGCCGTTTTCCAAATAGTTTATTGCAAAATACCAATTCATTTTTATTCCAGGGCATCAAATACTGCTGTTCTGTCAAATGCCACAAGTGTTGCAGAGATAAGCACAAGTTGTCCTTTGCAGTTAGTGCCATGTATGAGAGAGATAGCTGTCCTCTCTTAAAGAGCAAGAAAGTCCACATTTGCAGATTGGAGAAAGCAGAGTAACTCACAAGTTTGCCAGCAGGAGACTGTGGTTTGTTTTTGCTGTGTGTTTTGCACTTTGTTTTGCTTTTGTTTCACCTGCTGGTTAGGTTTAGACATCAAAAACAAATTCACAATATTAACCCTGCACAATGAAAAGTGACACTTACCTATTGCATGCAAATGTGAGAGGTCTTTTACAAATGTCCATATGTGATGATCTGCGTGTCACAGACCTGTCTCACTATTTCCATTTGCCAAGGCACTAATACCAAAAAAAGCTTGTGTGCATCTTTGTTGTGTGCACAACAACTTTGACGAAACGGTAGTACTGTGACGTCGTGTGGTACCGTGGGAATGAAAAAAGGCAGAAAACAAAAACAATGACAATGCAAAAGCTTTCCTCTGTAAAGCTGCTGTGGGGAATCGAGCATCATGGAAGGCTGAAAGTGTGAAGAATGATAGAATCACTGATTAGCTATCTACTTTCTTCATTAGTTGGTTTATGGTTGGAGTGAAAATATCAACACCTCTGGGATACAGGGGAGCCAAACCTCAACTGAAGACTGCCTAAAGTCTGAGTTGGCTTTAATATCACTCCTTCAGTTCCCCATTTTTTCATAATTTCATAACCAATAAAAACCCAAATATTTGATGATTGTCCCAGTATTTGACAGTGCAAGTTAAATCAAATGGATTATATATATACTGTACTTGACATAATTTTGAGGATCATTTTTTTTAATTTTTTTTTTATTTATGTGGTTATAGTACTTGTGTAGCATTCATTTCATTGTTTAGTAAAGATAATTTAAATGCTTAGTAATAAATATCAAGTGAAACCTTTTTTGATCACAAGTTTATTTTGTGTTCCAACAAAAAAATACTTATGAACATTGTACATGTATTCAAATTGTTATGTATTTAAATGGCTATAACCTGTTACTGTAATGGACATAAAGTGATAATAGAATTAATCAACTATACTCAAAAAGTATCCCATGCCAACATTTTCTAGTCAGTCTGTCAATTGTAATCACTCCATATAGCATTATTATCACTGTGACCTTCAGATCAATTTATTTACCTTGAAGGAGAGGTCAGAGGTCAAATGTGACATGAGATTTTAAATCTTTATATGGTACTTTCTATATGTTGACAATACACACCACACTTGTAAGAATCATAGTTTCTAAGTTATAAGGCTTTTTGTCAATTTTCCACCAATAAATCATTGACCTTGAAGACCTTAGTGGATGTAAGCTAAATTTTACTGGATTCTTAACATGACCCCACTCTACACCCCTACAAAGTTTTATCAGAATTCATTCAAAACTTTTCAAGCTATCGTGTTTACAGACAGAATGATGGCATGCATGCAAACACTACCAAAAACACAACCTCCTTGGCGGAGGTAATAACAGTTAACAGAAATATTCTACTGGGCTAAAAGTAGACAAGCACACAGAAGCATGAGAAAGAAGGAAGTACAGACCAGTAGCTTGAGGAGCAACCAGGTGACAGAAGAGGGAGGAAAACAGGATAAACATCAGGGGATAGGATACCCAGGCCAGGTACTGCAGGGGGATGTTCCCCCTCAGCTCCCCGTGAATCCACTTATAGGCTAGAGTAGGATGAAATATGAGAAGGAAAAGTACAAGAAAGACAGCAGGTATAGAGGCAGAAAAGGCAGAAGTAAAGTAAATTAGTAAAAGAAAATGTGAAAGATCCAAATTAGATGGATAGAAGGAAAGAGAGGAAGGGAAATGGTTAGATAGAGTAAAGAAAAAGAAAAAGCTATAAAAGAGGACAGAAAAGGCACAGAAGGAGGAGAAAAGGGGCTTCTTGTACAAATACCTGACTATTCTGATTGTGTTTGCTACTCAAAAAGTATTGGACTTTGCAGTCATACCTTGTAGGCTCTTTGCACTGGCGTAGTCCATTGTCCAGCTGACCAGTGCCATTGTGATGCCCAGGAGAACCAGGAAGATCCAATCCTCTCCCAACCTGGTCACAAGGAATCGCTGCACTCGTGCTATGCAATCTGCCAAAACCAACACACCACAGAAGCTCTCACAAAGGCACTCACACATCATCCTTTCCACGAACCTTTTACCTTATCTCACCTCTACACTTGGAGTAGGAGCGCTTCTTCTTCATAGAAGATGTGAGATCAGGTTCAGCTGTTTGCTCATCAGCAGTGTCAGTCTCCATGTTGGACTGACGCCTGTTCCTTTGCCTGCTGTGGTAGCTGTACTGATGGCGACTGTGGTATCCATTTTGGCCACGGCGACCATGTCCATGTCCATGTCGTGTCCTTGTGTGGCTGCGGTGATGGTTGCCATGTTTCTTGATCTGCCTCTCTGTCAGCAGGCGTGTGGCCTCCCGTCTGCCAGAGCCTCCTTGGTTTTCTTGGTACTCCCCATAGAGCTGCCAAACAATCAGTAAATCAATCAATTAACAATTTGTGACTTTTCATGACTCATTCATTAGACATGAACATTCACAGGTAGTTCCTGAGCAAGTGAAAATGAGGAGTGTTGTCTCTTTGGCACCCTGGCAAAGAAGGGTTCACTTTAAAAATAGACAGGACCACATGTTGACCCAAACAGCCCTAATAGAAGTGGAAACATGGGGTCTGCCTCTAGATTTATCACCCCTGGGCAGACTCCATGAAAACTGCCTGGGACATCTGGGGAAGAGATTAATTCTCATCTCTCACTCTCTCTGTCGCTTTCACTAGTGCATTTACAAGTGTCTTGGTTTCACTTCAATAGACACCCAAGAGGACTCAAAGACTCAAGTGTGGCACATACACAGTATATGATCTACAGATGAAAATTAAGATTTAAGCGTGTATGAGAACACAAACAGCAAGCAATTTAAACACGTGCAAATCAACCTAAATATTATTTTTACATACATATCTTATTGTTTTGATTTTTAAAAAGCATCCTTTGCACATAAATGTCTAAGAATATTTGTGATGTGTGATCATTTTCTTTATTACAGGTTATTAAATGTGTGTGCACTGACAGGCACAGATCAGAGTTTAGAGACCATTTTTATGCTATCAGCTCCACAACGATTCATTAAATGCTGGGGGAAAACTAGGACATCTGGGCTTTTGTTAGATTCATGAGTTATATCAAAGTGGGAAGAACATTCTTCTAACTAAGCAATCTGGCTTGTTACTCCTACAACAGCCTATAAATTTGGTTCAGATGATTGGATGAATAGACTGCCTATTGTTGATTGGCCATCACCAGTTGTGTTTTTTAGGTGGGGATTTAAATTTGTTGAGTGATTTTTATTAATTTTTTTGCTATATTAGTGGTCAGCTGAATGACGTCACAAAGTGGTGCCACCTGAATTCTGCTGAGCAAGAGTGGAGGGTTGTACACACACACATCCAGAAATGTATTAGAAATAGATGGCTGTTGGACTGATGGTGAAAATTTTATCATTTTGTCTAAGCTTACTATAAATGTAAACATGTGTTTTAAATAAACACATAGATGATGGACTTGTTCTTCTGCTGGCAAACTGCAGACGGTGCACAGACAAGAGAACACCAATGGAGGTCATCCTAGAGGCTTATATTTTCATTTAAGTATAAACTAAATAACCCACTGTAAGTAAAATGTGTTTATCTTAAAACATTTTGATGTGCAGACGTGTGAAATTGTTTAACATGTGGATTAGAACACATACGTGTGCGAACCACAAGATGACAAATCACTGCACATATGTGTAAATCTTTTCAAAGATTTAATCTGTTTATTCCCTTGATCACGTAATATATATATTATAACCAATTACCGTGCACCTTCGAGCCAGGGAACAGGTCCTGACTGTTGTTTGTGCTTATGCACTGAACAACAGTTCAGAGTACCCAACCTTCTTGGAGTCATTGGGTGGGGTGCTCGAGGGTGCTCCATCTGGTGACTCAGTCGTCCTACTGGGAGACTTCAACGTTTATGTGGACAATGACAATGAGACCTGGAGGGGCATGATTGGTAGGAACGGCCTGCCTGATCTGAACCCAAGTGGTGTTCTGTCATTGGACTTTTGTGCAAGTCACAGTTTGTCTATAATGAACATCATGTTTGAACATATGTCCATAATTGCATGTGGCACCGGGACACCCTAGGTCGCAAGTCGATGATCGATTTTGTAACCGTGTCATCAGATCTGTGACCGTATGTCTTGGACACTCTGGTGAAAAGAGGGGCTGAGCTGTCAACTAATCGTATAATATATACTAAACATATAGTGAGGGTGCGCTGGGAACACCTGGCAGAGGACCCGGTCCATGAGATCTTCAACTCCCACCTCCGGCAGAACTTCGACAGCATTCCGAGGGAAGCTGAGAACATTGAGTCCGAATGGACCATGTTCGGCACCTACATTGTTGAGGCTGCCGCATGGATGTTGCAAGGTGGTTGGTGCCTGTCATGGTGTTAATCAAGCTGAAGGAGGAGTCCTGTCAGGCTTGGTTACTCTGTGGGACTCCGGAGGCAGTTGATGGGTACTGGCAGGCCAAGCGGAACATGGCTCAGGCGGTGGCTGAAGCAAAAACACGGGTGTGGGAGGAATTCAGTGAGGCCATGGAAAAAGACTTTCAGACTGCGATTCTGGCAAACCGCCAGCGACTCAGGAGGGGAAAGTGGTGCTCTATTCACACGGTGTATAGTGCAGGTGGGGCGCTGATGATCCTATCTGAGGATATAGTTGGGTGGTCGAAGGAATACTTCGAGGACCTCCTTAATCCCACTGACATGTCTTCTATAGATGAAACAGAGTCTGGGGACGAGGGGGACAACTCGCCCATCACTGGGGGCGAGGTCACTGAGGTAGTTAAACAATTCCTTGGTGGATGAGATTTGCTCTGAGTTTCTGAAGGCTCTGGATGATGTAGGGCTGTCTTGGTTGACACGCCTCTGCAACGTCGCATGGAGATCTGGGGCAGTGCCTCTGGATAGGCAGACTGGGGCAGTGGTTCCCATCTTTAAAAAGGGGGACTGGAGGGTGTGCTCCAACTATAAGGGGATCACAATCTTCAGCCTTCCTGGGAAGGTCTATGCCAGGGTACTGGATAGGAGAGTTTGTCCATTAGTCGACCCTCAAATTCAGGAGGAACAATGCAGTTTTCGGCATGGTCGCGGAATGCTGGACCAGCTCTTTATTGTCTCAAGGATATTTGAGAAGAAGGCATTTCACTGTGTCCCTCGGGGTATCCTGTGCGGGTGATTTGGGAGTATGGGGTGTCTGGCTCGTTGTTATGAGCTATTTAGTCCCTATACAACTGCAGCGAGAGCCTTTTGGCTTCATCAGATGGTGGCCTACAGTTTTCACTGGAGCAGTTCGCAGTTGAATGTGAAGCAGTGTCTGAGAATTAGTATAATAGTCCTCAGCCAGAAAAGGGTGGAGTTCCCACTCCAGGTCAGGGACGAGTTGCTGCCCCAAGTGGAGGAGTTTAAGTATCTCAGGGTCTTGTGAGGGAACAAGTGAGGGAAGAGGGGACGCATTGAGGCCATGGCTACAGTGATGCAGACGCTGTACCGGTGCATCGTGGTGAAGAGAGAGATGAGCGTAAAAGCGAAACTGTCGATTTACCGGTTGATTTATGTCCCTACCCTCACCTATGGTCACAGGCTTTGTGTAGTGACCAAAAGAACGAGATCACTGATACAAGCAGCAGAAATGAGCTTTCTCTGAAGGGTGGCCAGCCACCATTGCCAGCTGAGGTGGTTTGGGCATCTGACTAGGATGCCTCCAGGGTGCCTCCTGGGTGAGGTGTTCTGGGCATGTCCTACCAGAAGGACACCCCGGGGTAGACCCAGAATACGCTGGAGAGATTATATCTCTTGGCTGGCCTGGGAATGCCTCAGTGTTCCCCCGGATAAGCTGGAGGCGGTGGCTGGGGAGAGGGAGGTCTGGCGATGGTAATCGCACTCTCTGTGGGAAGGTAATTTCAATCAACAGATAAAATAAAGGAAATATTTTTGTGGTTAAAATGCAACACTCCTGAAAACAAAGCAAAAATCACTAAAGAGTAAATGCATCAGAAAGATTCACATCAACTCAACTACAAGGACATCTTAGTGTTACTACATGATGACAGAATTTTGTGGGGTTTTTTTAACATTTGAATTTTAGCATCTAATTGCTTTTCACAGTTCGGTACACAATAAATATACTCATCGTGTTCATTCCTTCTTCTAATGTATTCACATCTGAAAGCTGCAAATAAAGAGTATTTTTACTATTTGCTGCTCAAAAGGGTCTTTTTTTTAATGAAAATCACAATTTAAAAGATTTACTACAACTAAAATTTGTGAGGTGTAACTTAACTTAATGCAATCTGACTCTGAAACCTTTACATGACAATGGTCTCATTGTCATGGTGCAAATTTCATGCAAATTATCTAAAGTGGAAAAACCTCCCTGACAAGTTGATTAGTGCTATGAAGTTGCACTAGTTGTCACCACAGACATAAAGGCTGAGTATACTTTAAATTTCATGTTCACTCCATAGATATAAAAGCCAGCATAGATACAAAGATTCCAACTCATTTACCCATTTACACTAAAATATTCCAGCACTGCACCACAAATACATGGGGTGGCTGTAGCTCAGGAGGTAGAGCAGGTCATCTGCTAATCAGAAGGTTGGTGGTTTGTTCCCTGGCTGCTCCAGTCTGCATACCAAATATCCGTGGGCAAGATACTAACCCCAAGTTGCTCTCCGATGCATTCATCGGAGTATGAATGTGTGTGAATGGTAAACAGATAGCACTTGAGTACAGAAATAAGTGCTTGTATGAAGTGTCTTGAATGAAGGCATGTTGTATAAAGCGCTTTGAGTGCTCCGGGAGAGTAGAAAAGCGCTATATAAGAATCAGTCCATTTACCATTTACCATTTACATGACCGAACCTCATACGTGTTCTTGGTGCATGAACAGCAGACAATAGCACTCCAGGAATATAAGTGACAAGCTGGTAAGTTGTGTTTGGTGCTGACGTCCATGCACGATGCTTTCAACACCTTCTGATTTAGCAGGTTCACGGACAGGCCGACTGATGGATGGATGGATTTAGACACACAGACACACATGTGCACATAAGGCGCTGGACATGCTGTGTGTCTGTGTGTGTGCGTTTGTGTGTGTGTGCAGAGATGGCAGTCAATGCATGGTGAAACCTGAGTAGTGTAACACACAATGTACTGTAACTGAATGCCAGCACACAGCACAGGCTCAAACAACACAGCACAGGCTTAAACAACAGAGTAAGGCACGGACATCATGACTTAGAGCTCATGTGTTAAAAGTTAAAAGGATCACACAGTGTAGTGTTCTTCTGATCGAAGTAGCGGTTAACTTGGGTAACACAAGCTTTTAAAATAGAAAAATGCATTACAAAACATGCATTTTGCATTCTAAGAAAGGAGGACTCTCAAAATTTCCTGAAAGTCCACAACGTGCAAACATAGACATCATAGAAGAGACAAGAATCTTAAATTAAAATCTTTGGGCAAATACTATAACAACAAAAATGTAAAACCCTATTTTAGAGCAAAGTCAACAAACTTTTTAAGCATTTTTTTAAATCAGATTTGATGGATGATTCTGTACATGCAGTGTTTATACCCCATTGACTAATGAAAATAAACTTGATTTATAAAATGCTTCAAAATAACTGCCTAAAAACAGCTTAGGTGTTTCACGATGGCTGCCAAGTTGTATTTTAAGCATAACCTAGCTAACATTAACTCATTATTTCAGAAAATTTGGTTATTACTGTGGCAAACAATAAAAATTTTTTAACAGATTCAAATTACCCACATATCAGTGTTGTGCAAAAGTCTTGAGGGTGGCTCAAGACTTGTGCACAGTACTGTATGTTGTCAGAAATCTGACACTTCCACACTGTCCCTTTACCTCTTTCCTGTTTTCCTTTTGACCAGTGAAACTCTATTCTGCACTAATCACTTGTGCCCCCTTCCTTCACTCCACCCTACTCTTATTCCGTTCTTCACCACTCTCTCTCTTTGCTGGTGAAACACTACTCGGGGCTAAATTTAGTACCAGTGTGATCCAATATTCCTCATTACACTTCCCACATCTCTCTCCTACCATCAGCGTACCTTTCAATGCCTCATCATATTCCTCAGTTTTTCCTATGTCTCACTTTCATTTACTCTGTGTTCTTCCAGCTGTGTCTTGTTCCCTTTGGGATACGTGAAAATGAAGTATGAAGGGATTATAACTGCTCCAAAACACACTCTGTATACAAAAGATGTATCCTCTGAAAAGTGATGCCATTGCCAAAAAAAAAAAATTAAAACTGCAATATTACCACCAGCGAACAGGGGGCAACTCCTGTGATTAAGAAAAGAAGCCCAATTTTACAGAAATCTATGAAATCTGAAATCTATAAAAATGGCATTACTTCTCCATTGATTTATGACCTCAGTAAACACTTTCCTGATGAGTTTATGGTTTCAGTTGGTAGTTTCAAGTCTTATTTAAAACAAGATATTAATTTGTAAATTATAGTTAATTACATGACAAAACTTGGTCTGATTAAAGGTGAGACCTTGTGATTGACAAGTCACGACCATATACACATGCAGTGTTCTTGGTTTTCATATCAGTATATATATACTGATATAATGAGGCATTGAAAGGTATGCTGGGCTTAAAATGGGCCTTTGGGGATTACTGCATGCATTAGTACAATCAATCCACTTGGAGTTACAGGCAATGAGTCTGGTAAATTTGATATTTCTGACCATTAATAAACAAAATACCTATTATATTTGAGTAATCTGACTGTAATAAAACTGGAAAATTTAGTGCTGTTGATTTTCTTTAGCCTGGGCTTAAACCATTTTGAGTATGACAAAAATATTTCTATGTAGAAAAAGTTGTCAAAATTTGTCAAATTGGGTGTTTTATTTTTTATTTTATTTTTTTTTAGAAAAAATCTAAAACACAATAATATAGTATATTTATCCACAATGGAGCACCAGCAAGGATGGGCAGGGCATATGTTCATGTGATATAAGGCCATTTGGGGATTGACAAATGCCAAACCTAGGTATGTTTGGTACCTAGGAAGAGAGGAGGAAGAGATTTTTTTTTCTGTGCAATGACACAATGCAATATAGTTCTTGATGGCCCCGATGAAAGCCACAGGCTGAAACGTGTTGGTCAAGTGATAAAGCTGTTCTTTAAACTACAAGTGTTGCTGGAGCTTTGACCTCTTTAGAGCCTTCTTGTTCTCCATGAGAAACCTCCATTCTGTTTTCCAAAATCTCATGAATGAAGTGATCAAACTGGACTCATCAATTAACTATACAGTCCTAACCTAAGTTTGTTAACAACTCCTCTATTAATAAGATTAACTGTCAATGTAAAGGGGACAAGCACTAAGGTAATGCAAATAATTATTTTGACTTTTGCACAGCCCATTGTTGAAATGAAAACAAGCAAAGTGTCCTCAGTCTTAAATTCAAAATGTATTTGCAAACCTAAATTCTCACAACTGAGAGATAACACATCAACACACATCCACAGATATACATGTAAGGAAGGTGAATGAGTCTTAAACTTGATTCAAACATTATGTTAAAGCCCCCCCCAATATCTTCAAGGATCAAAAAACATATCTATTATCCCCAAGGGGAAATTAGTTGTGCAGTCAGCAAAAATGACACAACCATCAAACACAATAAAACAATTTGACAATAAATGTACCTAAAAAAAGCAACATTAAGCAACACTATCATTAAGATCGAATTAATTATTATTATTAAGAGACCAATGGCAGCTGAGACAAATTAGTTTTTAACTCTGCTGGTCATGCATGTTGGCATACTGTATCTACGGCCATATGGAAGCAACTTAAACTCTACTAATAAGGATTGGCTAGGATCAGACAGGATAAACTGAGCCTTCTTCAAAGTCCTAACCTTATACAGGTGAGGAAGGTCATGCTGCACCCTGTCACTATACCTTGAAGTCTCCGACAATATTTTCTAGAAATGTTTTAGTGTAAACAACCTGCCTTCTTTTATTATGACAATAAAACAACGTGGTATTGGAAGACTTCAATATTTCTCTCAGGCATATTTTTCTCTATACATTTCTATGCCGACATCTGGCTTTGTCGGAGCTTTGGAGTGATCCTCACATTAACTGTGTTTAAAGCAACTTAAAAACTGCTCATTTGACTTTTTTTTCAGCTACAGTATATGATATACAGTACATATGTACATACTTACTGATCTGTTTTTTTCAAAACCAAAGATCATAAGTCAAAATATATATATTTTTTTGTATTATTGTAGGGTCTTTACCTTACAATATAAAGCACCTTATGGCAACTGTTGTTGTGATTTGGTGCTATGTAAATAAAATTGAATTGAATTGAAAAAAAAAGTCATCCTGGAGTTACATCATCCTTTTCTGTGAAGTCTCAAGAAACTGAATGACATTGTCATATTTTCTGCATTTTTTGTGTGTTTCATAAACAGAATTTTAGCTTGAGACCAAAAATTCTAATAAAAAAAAAAAAAAATCACAAAATTAAATAAATAATCTGGAGTTTTTCTTTAGGTTTGGCTGAAGTGAAAAAGTGAGCACAGCAGCAGAATTTGTGCCAGTTGCTATTTATATTAAAGACAACAAAATTTCTGATGTAAATTTCTTTCTTTCTTTTTTTTGGGCGGGGGGTAATGTAGTGATATTATTTCCCAACTGAATTATGCCACATTGTGAGAAGATGCCACTGAAAAGCCCCGTGATGTCCACATCCCTTTGTACAGAGAGGTCTTCTAAAATAGAGGCAGGTTTAACTCCATACATTCTCTACATGACTGCCAACTCTCCAGCCACGTGTCCTGTGTTCATAACAAATTGCTGTCAGAAAGTTATTATCATGACACAAAAAAGAAAAATAAGAAATGGGGAAAAGCGACAAGACACATGAGTTTATCATTCTGCTCCCAAGGGGGGCAGCGTAAATATAAGG
>VUQS01031041.1:0-11230 GCA_015108495.1 Heterochromis multidens | reverse complement strand
AGGTCCCTGTTTTTTTTTTTTTTTTTCTGTTTGTTTGTTTTTAATTTTTTTTTTTTTTTTTTTTTTTTTTTTTTTCAGGTTTTTTTTTTTTTTTTTTTTTTTTTTTTTTTTTTTTTTTTTTTTGCATTTGAACCTCACCTGGTTTTCACATACTGCCATTACTGCCATGTCTTTCTCGAACTGCACTGATGATGGCTTATTGTTCTTTAACAAACACTGAGAAGTATATATATCAGTGAGTGCTGGTATTTTGTTTGTCATTATGATTCAAAAGTTACAATGTGACATAGCCCTCATTTTCAAACTTTAAGATCATCATTGACTCAAAACTGAAGCTTACAAGTGTGTAAAAGAAGCAGTTGGTTGTGATGGTCAACAGTGATTGGAGTGTCTACCCCTAGAAATTCTGTGACATCGCCAGTACTTCCGGAAAGCATTTTAATACAACTAAAAGATATTAAAAAACTAAAATGAACCAATATTTGTGGTCTCAACCACTTCTATCAAAAACATATTGAAAAACTAAATTTTTCCCCCATTAATATTTTGGGCTCCAGCTCCAACTGGCTTCAGTAATAAATGCCAAATCACCCTCAAAGTGAAACATTTTAAACATGCTCATTACTTTTACTTCTGTATTTTTGTTGTCATTTATTTGTCTTGAATGAAAAACACATTGTGTAACTGTGTCATAAAAATAAAGTTGACACAATTTAATGAAAATGACTGTAATGTCCTTCGGGATGTATTTTACTTGTGCTTCGTGCTAAAAGGATATTGATAGCATAATAACAGTGTTAGGAAATACAATATGTGAGCAGTCTTTGAAAACTTTTGCTGTTTATATCTGTACGTAGTTTGTATTCTTAAGTTTTTACTAGAAACCTTGCCAAGTCTCAATCTTGAAAGACTCAAGCGGCTGATGTCAAGCAGCTGAAATCTAGCTCCGCCTTGATGTCTGCCTATATCTTGGCTGCATGCCTACGTACGTCTTCTCTTTCCATTCACAAAAGACCTCTCATTGTTATTCACCATCCTGTATCGACAGATTTAGATTGCTTTCTATGCTTGATTGATGACGAGGTGAAACAAGTGCGCTCTATACACTCTCTAAACGGAGCTCTATCTCTTGTGTGAGTGCACTCCATAATTTATTCAGGTTACTCTACAGAAACTGTGCTGTTCCATAAGTCCCCCTGACTTAAATAGCTGCAGTACTGTCCTTGTTGCCTTCTTGAGTGTATTTTCTCTCTCTAGGTGCTGTTCTTCCTTTTGAAAATGGGATCACAAGTCCTATTTTCCATGTTCTAGTTTGAGTAGAGAGTAAGTGAGCCAGCAGTTCTGTGGATGCCAAATTATGCTCTCTTGACCTGCTGGCTTACCACCAATGAAGACATGTTTTAGAAAGTGATTTTCATTAGTGGAAGCTGTAACTTTTCTGCATGTACAGTAATGTTACTGAAAACAATGGTTTGCATGCTGGCAATTAATTATACCCTATGAAGATCATATTTAAAGCAATGCTATTTAAATTTAGGCTCCACAGGAACACTCATTAATCTTTCCAAGATACAGCTTAGTTGCCCAGGGCCACGTTTTCTGTTTATTTGCCCCTGTGTTACTATATGTTGTTTTCCTGCTTTGTCTCCATATTTTTTGTTTTTGCTCTTTGATTTTGAGAAAACATACACAGAACGCACTTTTCCAACCGCTGGAGGATCTGGGGATGTGAAATAAGTTGTTTTATAATGAGCCTCCTAAAGGATTCAGTGTTCTTCAGCAAGGGTATGGTCAGTAAGTAGGACACATTTCTAAACATGCTGAGATGTAAGTAAGTCACAAGAAGCTGCTGACTGAACACATTGGTCCAAAAAGTCAAAGCAAAGTCATTTTTGGTCTTCCTTTCTCACCAGTAAACTGTATCACAGCCACTCAGTCTGCTCTTCTCTCCATGACAAGATGGGTTTTGACAGTCCTGTGCTTGAGTGTTTGATCTGTAGGCTCTAGAAGAAGAAGCAAGGGCCCCCGGGGTTTGGCAGCAGCAGTGTTGCAGAGCCCAAGGGACTGAGCATCAGCCGCTGCTCTCAGACATGAGCCAAAGATTTTTTCCTTCTAACATTGGCCCAACATTTCACAGATCTCAGAATACCGACAAACACAATGGAAAAGACTGTATGCACTGTCGGGGAGGAATGATAGCATTTCACTGCGCTTCCCAAGTGGCCCCAATTCATTCTAACAAATGCAGACAAGACCAAACCAGCAGCACTCTGTTGTGTTCCTTCTTATGCAATTGTTTCAATAGAAAGTGATATTTGATTTTATTACAGTTTGTCATATTTGCCAGCGCTGGTTGGTAATAACAATATCAATAAAACCATATCTTGTAATGAAATGTTTTCAGGATGCAAAACAAAAGGTTATTTTTTGGCAGTTAAAAGTGGCAGAGTACATTTATTTAAACAAGGTTAGTTTAAAGCATTGTTCCACTTTTGAATATCTGTTGAAACCACTTTTGACACAAACATTTTTGCTACATTTTAACAGAATAAAATGTATCTTTGGTCAAAATTAACCAATTATCCAAGCCAGCAATGTTGCTCTGTATATTAGAAGATTGACTATAACCAGGCTGAAATATCTATACAACCATTAGTCAATGCCATAATTTGGCACAAATTGTCGATTATGAGTCCATATGACTTTGGTGACCACCTATATTTCTTCTAACCATGAAATCATGTTTCATGGAAATACTTCTTGCCAAAAGGTGAAAATAGAAAATCCTGCTGGTAAAGGGCAGTCAGCAATCAGTCAATAATCTGCACCAGTTAAATGGTGAAAGCGAAGCAGTCCTTGGATGATGATGAAAGAAGCCATAAAAGAGAAAAAGAAAGAGGCGTTGGCAGTACTGCAGGCAGAGCAGTCATTAAAGTGCACCAAGGAGTTTGTCCTCTTTTTCCTTCTTGGTGTCACAGGTCAAATACAGTTGGCATGAAAATAGCATTTTCAATGCCAGAAGATGAAAAGAGTCCACTTACTGTTTAATTAATGCAGAGACAGGATGAGATCATCAGGATTTGTTTTGTGAAGCTGGAAAACAAAATAACACTTTACTGGAGTTGTCCAATTCTGTAAATTCATGTTTTAACTGAATATAATTTGTTAACGCATAATTACACAGAAAATGCTGATATACATCTCCAGTGTGCCAGTGTGCTGATTTCTCTTTGTCTATCAGTGCTGATTGTGTTATTCAGAGACGACTGCTGATTAAAACCAATTAAAATAAACATGACTGCTGTGCATAAAACATGGGTACATACAGTGCTGTGCAACAGTCTTGAGCCACCCCTCATTTCTTTCTAATTTGCTACGAAAATGAGAAACCTGTGCAAACATACATGAAAATGGAGTAAACAAGGCAAAAACTGAGTTTGCACAGTTCTGCTATGATCATCTTTATTCTTCAGCATAGCCTGAACTTCTGTTCTCTGTTAAGATAATCCCACGCTGCTTCTGGAAAGACCAGTCGATGACCGATAGTGTTCCACTGTGTGTTTTTCTATCCAGGTATGTTTTTACTGCATTGGCAGTGTGTTTGGGATCACTGTCAAGCAGTTGCCAATCAAAAGCTTTCCAGATGATACTGCACGATGGATTAAAATCTGAAAGTACTTTTTCAGCATTCATAATTTCATCAATTTTGACAAGATCTCCAAATGTGTTTGACAGAGCCTCCACTGTGTTTTACAGAGAGCTGTAGATACTCACTCTTGTACCTCTCTCCTGACCTCTGTCCACACTGATGACAATTTGAGCAAAAAATTTCAAATTTGGATTCATTACTCCATCAGACCTGTTGCACTGACTTTCAATGAGTTCTTGTGTAATTTGGCATACCTCAGCCTTTTGTCCCAATTTCCCTTCCTTAAGAATGTCTTCTTGACAGCCACCTTTCCACTGAGACCATTTCTGATGAGGCTTCAGTGAACAGTAGATGGATCAACTGAAGGGCCAGATGCATTTTTCATGTGCTGTGTCAGGTCTTTGCTGGGTTTTGCCCTCTTTCTTAAGGCTATAACATCAGATACTATTTGTCTGCTATCAAACTGTCATTTGTGGCATTTTTTTGCTTGATTCACAGGTCAGCGTTAAGTTGCTTTAACATACAAAAAAAATCCTCTGATAATGGTCAGGTCCAAGGACTGGACTTAAAATGAGTGAAAAAAGCAGCCAATGCCCAAAGAAAAACTTTGAAAAATCTTCAGAAAGCCTTAGGAACTACTGTAGAGAACCACTTCAAAAAATTGCAAAAAAATCTGGCTCCTTGGAAGCAAAATATATAGAAATGAAAAATGACTTTTGCACAGTATACTTTTGCACAATGTTAAAAGCCAGTGTGGGACTTAATATTTCTGAATGTGTTTGAAAGGGTCATGTGAAATGAATTCTAAAAATTTAAAGTGGAAAGACACCGATATATCTTATTCCAGTTGAGGCTGATACTACGAACAGAAAATATTTTCACCTAAATAAAATATTGACGGTAAATGGTTTGCTTTGCTGTTAGTAAAAGTCAGATAGTAACAATATTCACAAGAACATTTGGTAAAACAAGGGAATGACAATTTGGGAAAGAAAAACATAATTACAACAAACCCAGTCATAAAATATCAGGCTTCATAGCATTCTTATCATTTGAACACTGACCACACATTGGAGACCTGCTACTTTGGGAAAAGGACACGTGATCATCAATTATCCACTATATATAGCTGTAATATGGGCTTTCATTATTATGCAAGTTAAATATAACATATTTGGGGAGCACTTTGGTGTTCCCTTCAGGAATTAATACTGAGAAAATGTCTCTTTTTACTGTACACCCCAAAAGTGAAATGAAATATCTGCCTTTGCATGCACGACATTTATTCAATGATATTCATGCTTCTGTGCAGTGCAGCACAGTGGGAATTGGGGCAAAGGATACAAAAGCTTGAAAGTTATGCCCAGTCTTTTCTAAGCCAATTTTCAATGCTGTATTTATTTCTGACTGAACTTTCTGATTTACGAAGATTAAACATTTTGTCTTTGTATATCAGCTTAACTTGATATAATTGCTGATAGTCATACTCAGATTCATGCTTTGGATTAACTGAAGGAGAAAGAGAGAGGAGTGGTACTTTATTGAAGAAAGCAGGGTCCTTATAGTTTATTTTAGTCTACAGTGAATAGAGGAAGCAAAAGTCTGCAATGTAATTTGTGCAGTGGAGTTTCATGATTACTGGTGCTAACTGATACAGCATCCATGGTTTGTTTGCTCTCTCTAAAAGGAACATCATGGTTTGTAGCTTTGTACTGCTGAATATTATAAAAGAAAAAGCACAGTGAGAGTGCAGTATCCTGTGCCCTGTTTTCACTACATTGAAGCTTTGCTTCTTGTGCTAAATATCTTTATAGTATTAAAAAAAAAATACCAGATGAAGGCAATCCACTTTTGACTGGCTGTGTGACTGTCTCGAAGATGTTTGGCTCTAAAAGTATGCCCTTGATGGATAGAGAGAACATCTACCACTTAAAAGGAAAGAGAGAGCAACATGCCGCTGTTTGGAAAATAACTGCCTGAGGGGAAGAATGTTTTTGCCATTTTAAGCCAGCATCCCATCTCAGCTCTCTGATCCATTAAACCAAGCTCATCTTCAGACTTTGTTTATGTGAGCAGGCATGTGGTATAGCGGTGGGCACACTTGCCAAAACAGCATATCTCAGTCTTTCTGGGTATAATCCTGATCCAAAATCTTGATTCTTTGGGCAGATTGGGATGAACCATAGATCTCAGGATTAGTTGTGCGTATGGTTACCTGGATCTGACACCTGTCACTTTAACTCAGAGCTGCTTTGATGCTTTTTCTCAGAATGTTGGCCTGCTCCCTGCTGTTCTTCATCCGCAGTACTGCACAACCAATGCAGAGTAAAAAAGTTTGGCATTCCTGTTTACATTTTTATTTCATTTATTTGTGAAGGCTGTGCTGTTTCATTTTCTTTTAAAAACTCAGTCACTGCTAGCCACCCTGCCACACCATGTCTCTTTTGCCCCAGCATGGCTAGGGAAAAGGGGGGAGCAACATAAATACCTACATGCATACGAAGCAAAGTTATTCTTCAGAAAAAGATTTGCAATCAACAAACCCAAGGTGGCAAGAAGCAGTTTAGTGTGGAAAATAATTAAAACTAAACCTGACCTAGCTCCCTCCACAGTATTTACAACAAACACCTCAGACTCAGACAGACTCAGCTAAACCCTACTAAGTATCTGTCTGCAGCATGCACAAACTGAATCAGCAGAATACTATTCAAAAGAGCTTCCTTAACACATTCAAAAAAATACATCGACAGAGTACAATTCAGACATTTCTAACTGTGGAGTGTAACAACATGCATAAATTTGGAAATACATACTTCACAGTAACTGACATATGGTCCTTGCTACAGGAGAGACAGACAGTCTCTACTTTTAAGATTAGGCTTAAAACTTTACTTTTTGATAAAGCTTATAGTTAGGACTGGATTAGGTAACTATTGCTATAGGCTTAGGCTAATGGGGGGAGGAGGAGGAGACATGCCATAAGCTTATATGCCACTACTGAATATATTTAACCTTTGAAGTTTTGCTTCCACGGTATGCAGATTCAAGTGCAATCAGCAAAGAAACACTAACAAAGTTAAATACATGGGAGTGATCCAGGGCCATAACATCATGGTTGTGCCGGTCCTCAGTGGCATTAAGCTGGCTCTCCAGTGAGGCCCCCACCATCATGAAAACCAACAAGTAACAATAGTTAATGCAAGTTTACTTTTCAAAGCACAAACTATTTAATTTTACTACTTACCCAAGGATATATGCATATTTATAGCACACTTAATTTATGAAGGCAGCAGTGTGCTAATTATTTTTTCTTTTTTGCCAGAGATATGGTGATCCTTTTTCACAATCTACTGATATGCAGTTTGATAAACTATAATGCAGAATTATTAATTCTGCCTCCTACTTTTATTTCTGAGTACTCAATTAGTTTACTGTAGTCCTGCTTTTCACATCTGCATGCCTGAAGCCTGAGGCATGAGCTTGGCTTTCTGTAGCTATTTATGAAAGATTAATGTTTTTGTTTAATTTCAGCCACGGGGACAGTTGGGTATTATCAAAAATAACCCAGAGTGAGAGCCATTTAGCTTCTTACTTATGGACTTTTAATATCTTTCATGATGATGTGAATTTAATGATGTGTTGGCCCATTAGTGTTTTTATAATGATAGAAGAGTGTGATTGTTCACACCTTATTGTGAAAGAAAGATTAAATGATTAGGTAAACATTTTGCAAAATGCACACATTAATTTTCTTAATGTGAAAACTGAAACCACTCTCAGATCTGCAGGGCTAAATATGAGGCTTGAGCCAGCAGAGAGTTAGCTTAGCATAAAAAAAAAATTGGGTAAACAGCTAGCTGTCTCAGTACAAAGGCTAAAAAATAAAGAAAGACAGGAAGTACTTATACACTATCTAGTTTGCTATGTGTAACAATGAAAAGTCTGTGAGGTTTTAAATTGCACTAGACTGTTTTTTGGCTTGGTGCACTGACTTGCTGAAGTTTTGTCCAAACTTACCTCATTAGAGTATTGTGTTTAACGCATCCTTTCAAATACATATTTAACAGGACTCTATAAGGTTTTTAAAAAGTGTACACAGTATAGCTAACTTTACATTAAGCATAGAGCTGGACCAAGGTGGTGATGAAAAATTAGGTCAGGATTGTCACAATAATGGCAGTAGGCATGCTTTTTAGTAGCATTTTAGAATGAGCATATAAGGCAAAAACAGAGTTTGTACAATTATAATAAGCTTGAAAGTCAATATTTGGTATGACCACCTTTATTCTTCAACACAGCCTGAACTCTCTTAGGCACCTTTCATCTAATTTCTTTAAGTAGTCTTCAGGAATAGTTCTCCAGGCTTCTTGAAGGACATTCAAAGCTGTTCTTTGAATGTTGGCTGCCTTTTGTTCTGTTATATATATATATATATATATATATATATATATATATATGTGTCTGTGTGTGTGTGTGTGTGTGTGTGTGTGTGTGTGTGAAAAAGTAAGTACCCCCTTACTGCTTCCATAGGAATTAAGAGGGTAAGTCACAGCCAGGTGCTGCTAATCAAATGCATTTGATTAATTGATCATCAGCAAGTGATCATGAGCACCTCTATAAAAGCAGAAGTTTTGGCAGTTTGCTAGTCTGGAGCATTCAGGTGTGTATTAACACAATCCCAAGGAGGAAATATATCAGCAATGATCTTAGAGAAGCTACTGCCATCACAAGTCCATCACAGTGAGAAAGATTAAAAATAAATAAATAAATAAAACAAGAGCTACATCTCAGACTCTGCATTTGCTATTGAATCATGGGGTGTAGTTAGATTTACACAGGACTGCAGAGTATTATAACATCAGTCATGATGCCATGACTTTGATGGTGTTACAAAGAGACATAAATCTTATCTCAGGACAAATATTATCATTATTATTATTATTATTATTATTATTATTTTAACTTAAATAACCATTTGTTACAACCAAGGTCTGCAGAAGAGCATCTCTGAACACACATGTCGAACCTTGAAGACCACACTAGGTGCCACTCCTGTCAGCTAAGAACAGGAATCTGAGGCTACAATTCACATGGACTCACCAAAATCGGACAATAGAAGACCGGAAAAACGTTGCCTGGTCTGATGAATCTTGATTTCTGCTGCCATATCCAGATGGTAGGGTCAGAATTTGATATAAACAACATGAAAGCATGGATCCATCCTTCCTTGTATCAATAGTTAAGGTTGGTGGTGTGTAATGGTGATATTTTCTTGGCACACTTTGGGCCCCTTAGTACCAACTGAGCATTATTTAAACACCACAGCCTACTTGAGTATTCCTGCTGACCATGTCCATCCCTTTATGACCACAGTGTTCACATTTTCTGAGGGCTGCTTCCAGCAGGATAATACGTCCGGTCGCAAAGCTCAGATCATCTCAAACTGGTTTCTTGAATATGACAGTGAGTTCACTGTACTCAGATGTCCTCCACAGTCACCACATCTCAATTCAATAGAGCACCTTTGGGATGTGGTGGAACGGGAGATTCACATCATGGATGTGCAGCTGACAAATCTGCAGCAACTGTGTGATGTTGTCATGTCAATGTGGAGTTAAAATCTCTGAGGAATGTTTCCAGCACATTTTTTAATCTATGTCATGAAGAATTAAGGCAGCTCTGAAGGCAAAAGGGAGTCTAACGTTGTACTAGCAGGGTGTACCTAATGAAGTGTCCAGTGAGTCTGTACAGTATAATGCAAAGTGCTTCTTCAATTAGGAATGCAGTGGTGTGAATTAAACAACTAGCAGGTCTTAGCCTAATTTAAAGGTTGATGTAGCATTGAAGTGGATTAGTTCATGTAATATTTTTATTTAAATCATTTTATTTAATTTATGTACAATAGCCATAGAATTAAATGTAATTCAGCACTATGACCATCATGTTTCAGTCCAGCTGTCCAACATGTGACCATTTGTCCCTCTGGAAAAACAAAATGTTGCCTACCCCTAATATACCGACTAATATTTATGACTTATAAACACTGCTGACATTTTTAGCACATTTCTAATGCACAAAATAACACTTAGTATCTGTATCGTATTAAATGATTATATGTCATTTTTTAAAGGTATAAATGGTGATGTTAGCTCCAAACAGGAAGAAAAACAACTTAACTGGCATAATTTGATTATTAAAAATAATCATAATAATACATTATGAACCTTTTAAGATGTGATAGCAGCCAAGTGAATTTTACCTCAACCTGCTGACATTTCACAATCATAATTTTGATTACTGCTGCTGCAGATGTGATGTCAAACAGCCACATATGGTGCCATTTTGGCGCACAGCTGGTGATGTGAATGAGTCACATTCACAGCAGGTTTAATGTTACATGAAAACATGTTCAGCAGAAATAAATAAAACATCATAAGAGTGAACAGGATGGGAAAATATGGTTCATACTACAATAGTCTCATGATTATCAAATAACTTTGATTTACATCCACTGTAAAAAAAAAAATAATAATAATAATGAAACAGCAGAATTTAATTTACCGCCCTGAAGTCTGTTGACTTTGAAAATGAGTTGCAAAACAAGCAAGTGTAAAATGTTTTGTTTTGAGATTTAAAATGTCCAAAAACGTGTGTATATGTTTTACCTAATTAAATACATTTATTAATTTACTTACATTAATTTATCACTGATTAATCTTGGAATTATTATAATTTCTCTGTACAATTTTTTTAAATTTTCATGTCTTTTTTCCACCTGGGATTAAACTGCACTGAGAAGCACAAGAAGAGAGACAGGGAAGGGTTTCAAATATGAAACGGTTTATTCTGATAAAAGAGTCATTAAAAAGTAATTGGCTATTTTATGTTTCATATGTGAACAGCCAAAATAATTTTAAAGAACCTCCATACTTACAAAGTCCATTTCTTTATCTTACTAAAAAGAACAAGCCTATTCTCCTATTACAGTTGTGAAAAACAAAGCAGTACTTTCATTTCTAAGGTTTTACATATCAGGACATCATAAAAAAAAAATCATCTGGTTCTTTGCAGGTTCTAAAATAAAGCCTCAGATGAAAAACAACATGACATTACATCGTGTCATTATTTATTTAACAAAGACTAACCCAAAATGGAGAAGCTATAAAAGAACTTCCATCACGAGGTGTTTTGTTAAAGTAATGGTTGAAACATGAAGGAACAAAGTGTGTATTTTCAGTTCAGTTTGGCTTAGAATTTTCTCTTAATTGTCTAATCAAACCATATGTAATAAATTAGTTTTTTACCATCGATGATAATGGGTGGGACAGTCGGCTCTAATGAACATCACTTCCACCATTATAATTGTCATTCCTGATTTATTATTACTGTTACCTTAATCATACTTTTAATTGTAGAAACTACCAGGGTTTGCCCTGCAGTTACAATCTATCTACTAACATCTTGTTAGATAAATATATGTATGTGTGTTATGTATATATATATATGTATAAAAGTATTTATATTATGTGTAAGAGTTTATAAAGGTATTTATGGATTTATTTGATCATCACCACTACCAAA
>VUQS01031039.1:0-11089 GCA_015108495.1 Heterochromis multidens | reverse complement strand
CTTTTTTTTGGGGTTTTTTGGGTTTTTTTTCCCCTTTTTTTTTTTTTTTTTGGGTTTTTTTTTTTTTTTTTTTTTCTGAAAAAAATTTTTTTTTTTTTTTTTTTTTTTTTTTTTTTGTCCCTTTGATCATGGGACATTTGAAGTAGGTGAGCATCTCGGATCCGAAGATATTGGCAAAGTTTATTTTTCAAAGGTCAATTTTTCACTTCACAATGCCCCTTTCACACTGAATAGCTCCTTGTGCTTGTATCACTGTGAAACTAACTTTTTAATATTGTAATCTTCATTCTGTGCTCTAAAGACTGATATGTGTCGTGAAATGGTGCCATTCAAGGTTATCAGACAATCGAAAGAAATGTGCAGGGTGGTCAGCGAGGTACAGTTGAGACGCAATGTCTCAGCTGTACCCATGGTAGAATCCAATATCACTGCATAATGTTTAGATGAATGGTTTAACATTACTGGTTAAGAGTCATGTTTAGACAATGTGTAAAGAAAACTCAAACACAATTTAATGTTTGCTATATTTGATGATTGGTATTCTTATATTATATAACCTCCAGTGTTATTATTGCTGTTTGCGATTTCTCTTCAAATTAATACATTTTAAATATTTTCAATAGTCTCAATAGAAAAAAGTAATTAAAATATTATTAAATATTTCTAGCCATTTGAAATTGCCATTAAATATTTTACAAATTATCAGCTTTTTGCTGTTCATCAATAAATGAAATTATGTATTGAAATTAAATATATTTGTTGACTTGTCATTTTTTAAAGGTTTTAGCATTTGCAATGAATTGGTTAGGCAGCTTTACAGCATTATGGATTGGTGCTTCAACTGTAATCCTTCCAATAAGATCATATTTATTTAATTACACTTTGGATTCTGGTGTTTTAGTGAATGGAGACCCTATGTTGGTCTTCACAAACCACAGAAAAAGTAATAATGAGAGGTCTGGTATTTTGTGGGCGTGTGCCCTCCTTTAATAATAAAATTGGTTGTATTAAAAACAATAATTCAGTAATTACAAGGCCCAGACCAAATGACTGTTCTGTAAAAAAAACGAAAAGAAAAGAAAAAGAAAAAAAAAGGAGGGTTTCCTGGCGCCTCACCTGCCTAGAAGCAGCAGGTAAGCCACCTGTCAAAACTGTGATGAAACGCAGCAAAACCTTCACCAGCCATGGTCACATGACGTGTGTGTTTTGAACCACACTTCGTAGCAGTGTTTTGAAACACTTGCGCTTCGTAAGCTTGACGCAGTGTCGAAACCTAAGTATTAAGCATCCCATCCCTACTCTGTGTTTGTCCTCTCTCCCTCCTGATTGGGAGTTCTATCTTCAAATATCCTTTGTTCAATGTCCAAACCACCTCACCCTTGCCTCCCTATCTTTGTCTCCAAACCGTTGTCCCGCCTATACACTCATTTCTAATCCTGTCCATCTTGGTCACTCCTAATGAAAATTTTAATACCTTCAACTCTGCCACCTCCAACTTGGCCTCCTGTCTTTTTGTCAGTGCCATCGTCTCCAAACCATATGTGATAGCAGGTCTCACTACCATCCTGTAAACCTTCCTTGTCACAAATCATCCCTGACACTCCTATTCCACTTACCCCACCTTGCCTGAACTCTTCTTCACCGCTCTTGTGTTCTGTCAGTTGCTTTGGATGGTTGGCCCCGGGAACTTAAACTCATCTAGCATCACTACCTCTATTCTTTGTATCATCACTGTTACCTCTGCCTCCCATTCATTCACACATGTATTCTGTCTTGCTTCTACAGACTTCCATTCCTCTTCTCTCCAGAGCATACCTCCATCTCTCAAGGCTCTCTTCCACTTTCTCCCTATTTTCACTACAGATAATCAACATCAGAGTCTACGGAGACTTCTGCCTGACCTCATCTGTCAACCTGTCCATTACCACTGCAAATAAGCGGCTCACAGCTGATCCCTGATGTAATCCCACCCTCACCTTGAACCCATCTGTCACTCCTTCTGCACACCTCACCACTGTCTCACTGTCCTCATACATGTCCTGCACCACCCTCACACACTTCTCTGCCACTCCTGATTTCCTATAGCAGCTCATTTTCAAATAAAGGCACAGACATGTTCTCCTTTATAGCTTCAGTAAACTGTGTTACGAGTTACGCTGTGGCATTGCCAGTTTTTTGTTTGCTTGTTTGTCTGTTTGGTTGGTTGTTTTTTTTTCTTTCTCGTTCATGTTTCTTTAACAGTTTTATGTCAGGAGGTGAACTCTTTGGCAGAGAAAAAAATCTAGGGTATTAGTGGTTAGTAAGAAACAGTTAATTGATTATCACAAGTCTTTTACCTTCAGTAGATTCTACTTAACTGAGTCACATTTCAGTGACTGTTTGGCTGGTGCATCCACACCTTCATTCTGTTCTACGCCTACAGCATATGGCAAGAATCCAAACAACACAAGGACTCAAACTTGTCACTCCACAGTCAGAATATCTCACAAACTGTCCAAAAAAACAAAAAAAGTAGATTCTACTTTTCAACAGAAAAACAAGAAAATGCCTCTTCTAGTGCCAAGCTCTTAACATCCCAGAGAAGAAACATATTTCAGATAATGGGGTTAAGGAGTGTTTTGCAGTTCTTTTTTGTATTGTGTCTCTAAGGAAATACAGTGAAGCCTCATGTAGGTGCAGTCACTGTGCACTGGGAGAGGACGTTCCACTTTCCTAGAATTCATTTTGACATGTCACAATAGGAAATAGTATAAACAGTTAATAAGCGTAGCTCTTAATAAAAGTAACAGTGCAAACATTTTTGTTTCAGATCACTGATATTTTTCCATATCTCATTTTAAACATTATTGGTTGTCAAATAATGGACCCTGTTTTTCCAGTTCAATCAACATTTTTTGTCTTTCAAAACAATACCTACCCAATCTACACTCTAGGCAACTTTTACACTGATTCTCTTGCATGAAGGCTGTTTGTATTTATTATAATGACCAATATAAAGGCTCTCTCTTTGGTGCAACTTGAAAATACACAAGTTAATATAAAAGACACAAGAAGATTTCATGTCCTGAATAAAATTACCAATGCAACAATGTAAAAATGCACAATAACAAGCCTACCCAAAATCTGGCTTGATTAGTATCTCCAAAGTATCACAAGGTAAATCTGAGTGATTGTGAGATGATTAATGGAAGAGGAAAGACAAAAACTAAGTTTTATTTTAAAATTATTCCCAGTCATGCATGGAGCAGAGAAAATAAGCCAATACAGCAAAATTTTGTTTAAGCACTATGGTGTTAGATTTCTGTCACAGGGCACTAACATGACAAAGCATGCTGATGTGCAAATACTGTTTCACACACGTGGGTATTCACTGCCATTTGCACAATGTAATTATGTGTGCACAAATTCAGTGGCTGTGTAGTACCAAGCCACTAGCAGCCACGTGAGAGTTGCTGCATATGGTATGTTTGTAGTCATTCATATGCTCACTGGTAAATTAAATTCTGCTTATGTGAACTGATCTGACTCTTGACATTTTTTGTGGGGTGGAACCCAAGGAGAAATTGGCCTTCTTATAACAGCTCATTGTCAAATCAAGGCACAGGGACAATCTCCTTCATTGACAGCTTCAGTTAACTATGTTACAAGTTACACTGTGACATTGCCACAGTTTTGTTTGCTTGTTTGTTTGTTTGTTTGTTTGTTTGTTTGTTTAACAGTATTTGTTTGTATTTTGGAAAATAATCTTTGCCAAAGCTTTGCAAGCTATAAAGTGTTCCCATTCCAGTCCCAGGACCTGCAGTTTATCTTCACATTTTCATCTTAATTAAACAGTTTTATTTATAAGATGTACATTTCCAATCTTCATCCTGGTTTTGAAATAGTTTTCTCATAATTGTGAAATGATGTAGCCTACAATTAACTAAAGGAAAAGGGGTTGGAATGCATCAAAATTTGCCTTAAAATCCTCAGATTTTGAAGATTTTTTTAGTGTCAGAACAAAAAAGAAAGTTCTTCTCTTTTTAAAAAAAAAGTAAACAAAAATAGTATATAACAGCACTCATGTTGCTGCCACAGGTAAGTAAAGTTGTCAGTGAATGCAGTCTTGTGTGTTTGCTTTGAAAGTGTGGGTCATAAGAGGGTCAGTTCTTCTTTTAGTTCCCTCTAAACTATCAAAAGTCAGACTGATTTGCACAAGCAGAAATCTGCTTGGAAAGTGTGAGGCCTATGCAATCCAAGCGTGTCAGACAAACACTCTTACACACGTGGCTGCTTTATACACTCAGCTGTGTAAGTCCCACACAGGTGGTTGTTGAATTTGAGCTCATAGACTTGTACCGTGCCAGTGGCAGTGAATACTTACAGCTGGACCCATGACTGAAACTAAAACTATAAACCACCCCCATTCAAAAACTTTAGCTCAGGTACTGTTTTCACATTACAAGTTCAAATAATAGCACAGAATCTGAAACATGACAAAGTTTATGCACCAGTACGCATTAGCCTGAATATTCAAGACATTGCACTCCAAGATGGTCTGTTGTGTTTTGTTCCTCTGCTGGTATCTGTTTCCTTTCAGTTTCTCCTCATACGTTCATCGACAACATCAGGAACTGTGATGCAAAGAAGAAAAAAGTGCAGTCAATACAAAATGACCTTTTCATTCATGAAGTCTGTGAACTTTACATTCTAAATCTGGTTAGGTATTAGGAAAAAAAGGAAGCATAGAAGGTCTGACAGACTGACTATCACAGGACCTGGATGAACAGATCCCTCAGGTATACAAGGTATAGTAAAACATACTGAGGACTCAGTATGTGCAGTTTTACCTGCATGATGTTCATTCTCACCCGTCCCCTCTTGGATGTGTCCATAGCCTGGAAAGCTCCTGGATAAGAAACACACCAAGAAGTCTTCACTCTGATTTTAAGGCATTAATGAACTTATTATGAACCTAGTATACCAAACTGTAAACCTATATTTTAACGTAGTGTTTTGTACATACTGAACATGTTCTCCAGACGAACAATGCAGGTGAGGTAGTCATCGAAGTCAATTTCAAAGTTCTCATCACCAAACCTTAATCCCAACAGCTGCAGGATCTGGTTGTTCACTTGCATGCCTTCATTGGGGAAAAAAAGCAGCAGTTATTTTTCAAACTTAGATGTCCAGATAAAAAAGATTTAGGCTCAAACACCTGCTGATACCCAAAGACTTGGGACACACATTCTTATTAGATGCAGTGCTTAATACTCTTAATATATATTAAAATAATTTTGGTAATTTTTACAGTATCATTATTACTGCTTCAATTAAGACCAAAATAAAAATATACTACCACTTACATGTAAAGCTAGTGAAACAAATATATTTGAACAAATACAAATTTAACCCTTT
Organism: Heterochromis multidens; assembly: GCA_015108495.1. Lineage (NCBI taxonomy): Eukaryota > Metazoa > Chordata > Actinopteri > Cichliformes > Cichlidae > Heterochromis > Heterochromis multidens. Next base: position 5,692 of record VUQS01031039.1, on the reverse strand, counting down.
AATGCCAAGTGTATTATATTTGATACACGAGTTTTTATGAGCTTTTGAGACTTCTACATAATCAGTGTAAATAAATTGCACAATACATTTTTAAGCAATAAACTGCATAAAAATGACTTGTGCAAATTAATATTTAATTTCTTTTTTTATTTTGTCAGAAGGTTCAAGCTTGTTCAGGCTTTAAAGGGTAAGTTTATGGAAATATACATGATACAGTATATTCAACATGCCAATAAACAGTGAATACTATAAATATTAAAAATGCATTACCAATAAGCAGCATTTTACAACAGAATATACATATAATGTATTCTATAATGTACACTAATGAGTGTACAATATTCGCTTAAAAAATAAGTTTAGTTTTATTGAGAGCTATTAAGTATATCTCATGGCCATCCTTAGAGATAGGAGTTTGTTCATTTGTCACAAAGGCTAGGTTGACAAAACTCCATTCTAAGAATTACTGTGAGATATGTTTTGCTTAAAAAAAAGCAAGTGGTCTTTGAGTTTGTTCATATTGAAAATATAGCATTTTAATGAACATCTACACATATACACAAGAAATGTTTCTTGCATGAATGCACACATGAAAATATACTACTAAAATCTCTGTTAATGAAAATTACAGAATAGAAAAAAGGAGAACAAAATGGTTAGAAAAACAGCATGTGCCAATACCTGAGCACAAGATTTAAGCAGTGCCCTGGGAACTCTCACCTGCAGCTTTGAGAGCCGTGCGAAGCTCATAGGTTGACATCTTTCCTGACCGGTCTGTGTCAAAGGATATAAAGAGCATCTGCAACAACAGAGAATTGTGCTTAACAGCCTGAGCAACAAAGAAAACTGCTCCACAGACTTTCATCACAGAGTTCATTTATAGTTCTATGATATAAACGACACATACAATCCATTTCTTCATCTTTTCCCAGAAGACCTTAAACTCATCGAACTCCATCTTCCCTGTATTGTCCACCTGGTTTACTGTGTCAAGAAAAAACTTAAAAAGCATTGTGGTAAACAGCTTACCCTTAATATCAAAGCCATACTTCTTTCTATCATACATTAACAAACACACAAAAAAATACTCAGTGAAGTGGTATAACAGGAAATGAATTTTGATTGGCTCCCCAGACCACTACACGTCTTTAGCACAGTGCAAAGGGAATGGCAAAATAATGTAAAAACTCACTTAATATCACAATTCTAATGTTATTTTTTTGTACCTACTGTAATCTCCATAAACAGATCCTTACCCTAACCCTGCCCCCTGTTTTGAGAGACATGCAGCTCATTTCTTGGTGGCCCAATGCTAGCTAAATCCTAACACTGCTCTACAAACACTGGCAACTCTATCACACAAACTCTAGACAAAAATTGACTGAAATACTAAATACATATAATTACATATACTGTAATATTCCTTAAAATTGTACACAGCTTGCTGTTAACCATATTTACTACATTCAGCTAACAAAACACAGCACATTACAGTAGAAAGTGTCCCATATTTTTATAGCCATACCAAAGAGTTGGGACAAAATATCAGTACTGAAATAAATCAGATCACTTTGTCTTGTAATGCAATATTGACACATTGGCAAAAGTATCACGATTTTTAGTAAAGCGTGCATGAGGGAAATCAAAGTAAGCAGATGTCAGTGTTACAACCTATTTCTGCAACTCACAACCTCAAGCATAAAATGAGTCAGTAACTTGAAAGGATACATCCATAAGGTTGATGATACTGTGGCAGGTGCCGAGAGTCAGGCCATCAAATTTGATCTCTTTTCCTGAGGACAAAGGGTTAAAGTATTGATACATTATTCAAAAACATAGCTATGTGCAACAATACAACACAAAAAGCCATGTCTCACCATTACTATAAGGTAACAAGATGAGAGGAGAAAATGTACTCACTGTACACATAAGATATATAAAGATGCCATGTGAAGTATTTCGATATCTGATAATTACCACACACGTTTTTTGGATGCGTTTTTGTTAAATCATGTCCAACTGATACTTAACATTCATACCACATTTTGTCCATTGAGTGTGGGTTGTTAGTGCATTGCTTTTTGAAAGTACTTTAGTGACTTTTAAGCCACTAAAACTAAACAATTACGTGAAAATAAGTTATTTGTTAGTGCCATGTGTATGTCCAATCTGTAATCTTATTTGTAATACAAAATCCCATGTAATATATAAAAGGATGCGCAACCTTTCCTCTAGATATTACACTAAAAACCAATCTGTAAGTTTGGAAGGAAATCTGCTGCTTTGCTTGCTCTTCTTAAATGAATAGAGAATAAAAACTCTTAGCATTAGCTTCACATACCAGGAGGAATTATCTGTAGATATGGCTTTTAACAAATTATTTCATTATAACAGGTAAACAACTTAAACTTCAAATATTGTCAAATATTTATAACTTAATTGCAGGAGACATGATGACTAAATACAGACTAAAAAGCTCAAGAAAATGGAGTGCAAACAAGCTTTTAAAAAAAAAATGTCTTTCACTTACTCCTGCTGAGGACACCATTTAGCATCTGCTGAAGCTCTCTGACAGAAATGGCCTTGTCCTGTAGAAATGATGGAGTGGAAGAGAGAAGTGAATGTTTTCAAGTACTAATGAAAATTACAAAAAATACCACAACAGATGCAGAAATAATCATCATTTGCAGATCTGAGCTTTTTATCGTATTATAACCAGCTCTTGCCCAATATCCAAGATTTGAAACCCTTTCAGGTTCACATTGTTATCTTAAAACATAATTTTTTCTATTTGAAAAAAAGATTTTGGCAAATGAATCACTTAAATCTCTTATTAATATTATAACATGATATAATATTTAGGCTTTTTGTTGAACATGTTTCTCTACAACAAGCTGAGAGACAAAGAGCAATTATATAATATCCATATGGGAGAAAAATTATCATTAATTTTTACTGAAGTTTGTGTTCTTTTAACAAATACTTCCATAATTGTGGGCGTACATACTTAATTTTAGCTCAGGTTGGGTTTCTACCAACTCTTTAGAAAAATGTCAGAAATTTGTCAGACTTTCCTTCTTCTTAACCAGCTAGTCTTTAATTGTGGTTTGGATCTAAGCAGGTAGCATACTCAAGGTATTTTATGACAACAGCTCTCTACACTCTAGTGTACTGTAAAACCAAAACAATGGACGCTCAAAATCTCAATGCCATTTCAGAAATGGTGGAAACTATCTGTGGATTTATGAGTACTAGAACCATCTTAATCATTTAATTCATTTTCATTTTAAAGACTATAAATAAGTGATAATAAATGTATTCACCGCTGATTTAAAAGACTGTTATTTTGTTTGTCTGAGATCTGTTACACCACAGTAATAATACAAGAAAATGATCAAGTTAAATTGAGTTAACAAAAACCAGTATTTGTTCATAAACCAGAGTTTTGGACAAAATTTATTTTTTCCCCTGATGGTGTGTAAATGTAAAAAATCAGAAAATATTGTCCTGGAAAAAAACTGTGGAGCAAGTTTCACAATAATCCCTCCAACACCGCTGGAGATATTTCATCTTTACAAATGAAGGATGCTCTAAACACTGTTACCCTGAACCTGGAGCTGCTTTTCTTACCTCACCAGCCAGCTTTTCAAACAACCTTCTGAGGTTTTTCTCCTCATCTGACTCCTCCTGTGGAGGCTTGGGCATGGGTGGCTAGTGGAAACAACACAGAATCAGTATGAGCACATTCAGCTGTTTAATTGACTGAGAAGGTAATTGGGCTGTTAGTTATCTGCTTACATCTGGAAGGTCAGCATCAACTTTGCTTCCCATCTCTCTGTGAAGAAAAACCACAAGTTGTCATAAAAAGTTGTTATGACACTTAGCAGTTTTAATAAAAAGCCAGTAATTTTGTTTCATCAGATTAAAGCCAACATCGGACACACAAACACTCCATGATACCAAAAAAAGACTGGAACGTTTTCTTTGAATTCTCTTTAGGTTTGATATTGCTCTAACTTTTTGTTTGCTGTTTTAGTTTCATCTCAGAACCAGAGCTGCACACTCACAGAGCTCCAGCCTTTTGCTCAGAGAAGACACGGACAAGAAAGTCAGCCTCCTGGTGAGGCTGGAAAATGGTGGGAACCAGCAGGTATTGTCCAGGAGGTAGTGTGAAGCGTTCGGAGACCTCCCGCATGTTGATGTAGGTTCTGCTGCGAGCCTTGGATGCATTGTAACGAAAGAAATCTTTCCCCATATGGTCCTCACCATCTGGAGCCTGAACAAAGGGAGAGAAAGGGGCATTAAATTAAATCTGTATGTTCTAACTGGACAAAGTAATGATGTTAAATAACAAAAGAAGAAAGTAAATAAATATAGGGGAGTGAGACAGAAGTGCAAGGAAGGTTTCTTGAAATATTTGCAAAGAAACCATATGATTGATAAAACACACTTCCATTTAGCCACTATGCTAAAGCTTTTTATCATTAATGACCTTGTTTATCAGATGGTGTTTGTTCAGTTAGTAGATGTCCAAATGTTCATTTCTGGTGCATTTTAAATACTGTTCCTCCTGAGTGCTTTTCATTCTCTCACAACTCCATCTTCTAATAAACATAGTGTGAAATGATGAAAAGCTCCACAACAGGTAAATGGACTTGGAGGTCAGATTATTCTCCCAAAGCTAAATTTATAAAACTGAAAATACATTTTTAGTCATTGAAATAGCGTAAGCTAGTAAGTTATATTACCTTTACAATAAATGCTACACTTAAATACATTTATATTGGACAGAAGCAATACATTATTGCAATACCTCATAAATTCTGTTTATATATTTAACATGTGCAACAAAAGTCTGAAGTTTTTGATAATATTATTACCCTTCTACAAATCTTTCTGTTTCTTTGAGTCAGTTTATGGCTACTTTAAACTAATGCCACAAAAGTCTTACTAGTAAAGGTGTTCCACAAGGACCAGTATTAGGCCCCGTGCTATTTCTGAAAACATAATAAATAATTCTTAAAGTCCATTGTCTAAATTTTTGCTGACAATACCATATTGCATGTTTTAAATGACTGAAATGAGGTTGTCAAAGCCATGACACTAATTACACTACTCCATTTAAGCTATTTTGCTTTGCTGCCATAACACAGCAATTTCCAAACTTATAAATAAAGTGTATTGTATCTTGTCTTAAATAAAATTTCATTATTTTATTATTACTTTTTTTTGTGTTTGTTTTGGTTTGGGTTTTTTTGGGTTTTTTTTAATGCCTGTCTTGTTTGGTAGTTTTTGCAATCAGAATTACGATCTGAATGCGACGTTGTACCAAACATATTTGCTCTTCCAAGATGAGCTCTATAAATTCTCTATAGGCTCATCTTGTTCGTGTGTTTATTTATTCATTTTTATTAGTGTTATTATTGTTATTGCAGTACATGTGTAGTATGAAAATGTCTAAGCTGACAGGCAGGGGGGAGAAAAAAAAGAAAAGGAACGGAAAGGGGGAGAAAAAGCGAGAAAGTATAAGGATAAAGCACAAATAGAAAAATGCAATAGGTCGTCAGCTGCTGCACCTGTAAGACAAAACATACAAGAGAAGAAAAAACAAACAAACAAACAAACAAGCACGTGGAAGAAAAAAAATATGAGAAGCAGATACACAAAATACAAAGATACACAAATCTACAAT